>VXAB01012966.1:251509-262526 GCA_013399175.1 Odontophorus gujanensis
CTCTAACCTACCCCTCCTTCCCCTTCCCTTCCCTTCCCTTCCCTTCTTCCCTTCTCTCAAGAAAATAACTGAAAACAACCTTGACTTTAAAGTTAGTATGTTTCGGCTACATCATGAAATATATTCAGGCTATTAATTTCAAGCAAATCATTCATTAATTTTGTTCATAAGACTACTACTAACTTGAGTATCTCAGGACCTCAGCACATCACTATCTTCAGTGTTATTATCCTAAAATTCCCATCAGATATATTTACAAACATTCCCACTAAAGTTACATGACTTGCCAAGACAGACAGGGTGAGACCAATCTCATGAAAGCTTCAGTATCTATGATTCAGATGTCTCCTTTAGAGCTCCTTTTATAGAAAATTGAGAGAAATTGGCACTTGTACAGAATGACTAATCTGACCTATCACAGATACCCACTTTTGGGTGAGAGAAATCATGTCCTAGTAATCTCTTTTTCTTTCCTCCAACTACAACTGGAATCTAGACTTTTAATAGAAATCCTTCGAGGGCTAAGTGATGAATTCAAACATCTTTCAATGTATGGTAAAATGAGGCTCTTTGCTCAAAATGCTTTATGCACAGGCTTTTCAGTCCCAGGATGTAATACATCCTATGGATGTATTAGGCATTTGTGTAAAATTTAATTCCACCACTAAAACTGTATCCTTGAAAAAATATTGAGGGCTTAGTAAGAGTTTAGTATACAGCAATATTCTTTTTTAGAGTCACTACTGTTCTGAATGGCTAATTAAAATGTGGAATCAGAACAGAATTTTTCACTTCTTTTTAGATTCCTTCCTCTGACAGGCTGTTGGCCAGACAGTTCTCCTCCGAGCAATTTGCAAAATTTAACATTTGTAGCCCCTGAAAAACAGACTCCAATTTATCCTTAAGATGTCCATTTTAGGGCTCATTTTAACCCTCAGTTTCTCCTAGGCATCAACAAAGGAAACTCTGTTCAGAGACCTAAAGAAAGATTCTGATATGCCAGACTGAATTTTCAACCTCGCTTTTGTTTTTTCTCTCCAGTGTGAATTTCTATCCATTTTCACTCCCAAGAGCATCCAGAAGATATTTTGGAATGAATTTAAAACAGCTTCAGGGTTATTTTAAATTAAGCTACTATGAAATATCACACTGCACTGATCTTAGCACAGTGAAATTTCTGTGTATACTATCATCATCTTCAGTGATGATGAGGATGGCATTTTGTGATCAGTCTGGATTTTCTACAGGACTTTTTAAGGGTTCAGGGTGGTAAGAGGGAGAAGGAATAAGAGGGAGAGGGAGAGGGAGAGGGAGAGGGGAGGGGAAGGGAGGGGAGGGAGGGGAGGGAAGGGGAGGAGGAGTGTTTAATTTATGAGACCTTCAAAGATCCTCAAGTCCAACTACCTGACCATTTCATGACTAACCAAAAGCATAGTAATGAGGGCATTATCTAAAAGCCTCTTGAACACTGACAGGGATGAGGCACCAACTACCCCTCTAAGAAGCCTGCTCCAGTGTTCTATCACCCTCAAGGTAAAAAAAAAAAAGAAAATTCCTAGCGACTAGTCTGAACCTTCCCTGGTGCAGTTTTGCGTCTTTCCAATGTGTCCCATCAAGGACTGCCAAGGAGAAGAGACCAGCACATCCCTCTCCACTTTCCCTCCTTGGGAAGCTGTAGAGAGCAACTTGGATCTGTCACCTTAGATCTTTCACATTTCCTTATTTAGGAAAAACAGCTGTACTGACAAACAGAGACATCTATCTCCTTGAACTCTAAACGACAGAACTCACAAACTGGGAAAAGCCTATTGAAAATACAGAACCATGGTACAACCTATTTTTAGAAAGCTGAGTGCTTTCTGGGACTTCATTTTATTTATTCATCCTGGCAGCATATTCTCCATCTTCTTTTCAATGAAGACCCAACACTAAAACTCTTCTAATTCACAGACATCACTCATCCATGTAAAACGTGACAAAAATGTGCTCTCAAGTTAAGGTCATGGAGGAAACGAATAACTCTATACTGAATATTTTAAAGAATGTTTGTTTTTTTTTTTTAACTCATTCATGCTCAGGTTATTTAGGACATAGAACATAAGATCTCAAGAACAAGTGAAAAGCAATGATAAACAGAATCTATACAGCTAAAATATGCAACAGAATGTGAAAAAAATGGTTGAAGTAACAGAATTTTTGACAGAATGTTATACTCAGATAACATGAAGGAATTCTGCAGAAAGATGATGTAAGCCAGTGGATGTACTGATGATTTCAGTAGTACCAGGCAAGACCATTCAGATACAATTTTTTAAAGTAGGGATAGTCTTCATCTATCCTTTACAAGTATCTTCCCATATGAGGGAACAATGATCTAAGAACATGCCTTTTACTTCTATTTTAAACTCTTTTCACTACTGAACTCCTCGATTAAACATCTCTCCTCTTGGCAGTGCAAGTAGTGTAATGTAATCTGCAAAATATAGATTGGTCTGAAGATTTCCAGTATATATTTCAGGATGACAAAGATTATTTTCCATCTATTTCTCATTCACAGACAATATTTTTGGCCTTCCTAAAAGAGAATGGAAAATGCAGTCCAGTATTCCAGTACCATGTCTTATACCTTCTTCGTGTGTTTTTCTTCTTGGTGTTTTGGTTTTTTTTTCTTGTGATTAAAAGGTATTTTTCCTGAGACACTACTTCTCGCTATTTTTTTTTATATAGTTATAGCTTTTTATAATAATTATTATTATTATTCTTTATCCTGCTGTTTAAGAAACCATGTGAGCCTTCAAATGGCATGCAAAACTGAATAACATCTTTGCAAGATTATGCTAGAAGTTGTTTGATACTACCCCCATTCTAAAGAAATCTGTGCTCAGGTAAACTTAATTACTAAGCAAAACCTAGTGCATCTTCAAATTGGTCATCTTCTACTGCCCTTTCACTGATAGCCTCCTTGTAATAAAACTAGTGGCAGTAATAAAACTAGAGGACAGACCTTGTGAGGTAAGCCAGACATGGATTTGCTTCTGATACCTGACAATGTGTTAGCTGATGTGTGATCTCTTCATTTCACAGAAATAAAATGCAGAATGTTTTTGAAAATCATTGCCAGGAGAAGATGCTTTTTTCAAAAGATCACACCCAGTGAGCTGTGACATAGAGCTGTGCTTTGATCCCTCTACCAGATTGAGGAATTAGGTTTACAATTTATGGAAAAAATCAAGATCAGTCCAGCCTTGCCGACTTAGTCTTTTTTTAACCTCTTCTTATCCTGAGTATTGTTCCTGAAATTGATAGATTGACATTATATCTGCCCAAAAGTCAATAAGTAAAGTAATATCTTTTCAAAGTTGGTGAGCCGCAGCATGTATTATATGCGAGCCCTCCCAGCTTGTATTTATCTTCACACTCTGATGCATAAAGCACCACTTTAGTTTTCTGCAATAAAAAAGTCCAGCTCAAAAAGAGATTGAAAGATAACCCATCACCCCTAGATTCGAGTAAACACATTCCTGTCCTACTGAATCATAAGGGAATGAGAGGGAATGAGACACTGTCCGCAGCATACCCTGCTTGCTGGACTACCTGTAATCAGCTTCCAAGAACAGAGGATGTGCTAAGGATGTGCTCAAGAGTAGAGGTCTTCAAATACACTACAGAGACCAATTTTGAGTGCTTTCCTATTTGGAAATGATTGGTGACTTTCCAGAAGCCTTTCCATCATGAACAGAAGAGGAAATATTGCTGAGAACCGGTTATGCTTGTAAGGATGTTCACTGGAAAGTTCATCTATGCTGACCCTCTTTGCACACCTACCTGTGAGCCATTCTACCAGCTCTACAGCAAGAGATATTCAATTGAGCTCCAAGTTCACTGTCTAAATCCACAGCAGCAATGTCTGGGCACTTAGTTTGCAATGTCAAGTCATGGGACTACATAGGCATGGAAAGCTCTTAGACTGCAAAGTACTGGTGCTGAAAGAGTGCTCCAAGGTGGGATGCAAGTGCACTCTTGCCCTCTTCTTCTGCAGGCATCCACTACAGATCTAAAGCATCACTGCCAGGACACCATATTGCCTTGACTGTTGATAAGATTTGGTAGGACATCATTATTTAAAAAGATGAACAATTTCTCCAAACTGGAGATTTTTGGTAACCCAGTCTGGAGATGCAGAGTTATTTTTATACCAGATATTAATACCCTGTTGCATTCCTTTGCCATTTAATATAATAGATCTTGGTGGACATGAAAGACTAGCTTTCAGACACACAGACTTATGGAATAAAGTTGAATAAAGTTTGATTATCATTAGTGGTTTCTGACCTGCAGTTCATGATCTCTGACATAGACTTCAAATGTAGCTTAATATATTGAAAAGAAGGAATAAAAAACAAGTATCTTAAGATACAAAAATAAATTAACAAGCCAATCTATTTTTCTATTGTGGAGTAAGACACTTCATTTCCTTACTTTTTTGCATTTCTTTTGTTTTGTGAAGGCACTGCCCCTTGCTATATTTACGTTCACAGAATCAAACAAAAGCGGGAAAACGGGCATTTGATTCTAAGCTCAATGAGGAAGGGTCCCATGAAAACTGCTTATATGTAGATACCCACCAGTGCACAGGAACCTCACTGTTGTCTGAAACTTCTAACAAGAACTAAACTAAAAGAGAGAAAAGGAAAACAAAAAGAGAGAAATGGCATTGAGACTCAGCTAGCAAACAGCAAAACCAAGACCATATTTTCTAATAAAGAGTGTAGGCAAATTAACACATCAGTTAACGTGGATCATCTTCAGTCAAAGTCTACAAACAAACAAACAAACAAATAAATAAATAAAGGCCAGAATCTAGCCAGGAATAAAGGAAGTAAATAACTATATTTTAGATAAAAGTATTAGAGAATCCACTGAAAGATGTAGACTATACAAAAGCAGCAACTGTAGCATGCCTAGTGGCTAAGAGAAAGGGTGGTCACAATGCCACCATTGATATGTGAAAACTCTCTGGCATGGGGTTCTCCATTACCTGTTTCATTTTGTTTTGCTTGAAAAATCACAAAAGCTTTACATGACACTTCTTCGTTACACTCAAAACTAACTGGTGTCAGAGATGAAAAAATGATGCAAGAAATGGAGGCTGTCCAAAACAGGCATAACAGTAGGTAAACATGCTCCTAAAACATAATTGCGAATCATTCCCAAGAAGTCATCCATGATTTAAATGACCAGCTGTCATGTCCTCAAGGAGCACCATGTGCAGTCTCTTAACTGCTTCTCTCACTGCAGAATCCAGCTGAGTTAGAGAACAGACTTTTCTCTGCCTTTCCAATTTTCGCAGAGGGAGGGAAAATAATACTATTTTATGCAACATAATAAAATAAAAAAATCTCAAAATATTTCCTCTGACATTCAGCAAACTAAAAATGTAGCTATGAAAATGATGAAACTGCGAACTACCTGCAAATACAAGCCATGATGAAGTTCACCAAAATTCATAACCTGATATTTATTTAATATACACAATTAGGATAATGCAAATGAAAAACAACTCCAAAGATCCAAATTATAGGGAGCATAAAAATGGCTCTCGCTGAACAAGACTCCTTATATTTTATCGTAAAAAGGACCCTCTTTATCCTGAGGAAAGAAAAGAACCTAACTGATCAAGTTTTAGTTGTCCATTTTGTTCCCTCGATGTGAAAAATACATTCTGTTTGCCACTCCTTTAAAAAAATTATTCCACACAATTCACCCCACCTACTAGAAAGCACTGCTAGCCAGTCCAGGGAAGAGGTTGTCCCACTCTGCTCTGCACTGGTGCAGCCTTACTTCAAGCACCAGGTCCAGTTTCAGGTGCTACAATATGAGAAAGATATAAAGCTATTAGAGAGCACACCAAATAGGGTTATGAAGATGGGCAAAAGTCTAGTGGGCAAGACATATGAGAAGTGGCTGAGGTCCTTCAGTTAGCTCAGTGCAGAGCAGAGAAGCTGAGGAGAGGCCTTGTAGCTCCTCACAGGGAGCAGGTGGGCAGTGCGGAGCTCTGCTCTCTGCAACAGCGATAGGGCCTGAGGGAAGAGCACGGAGCTGACAGGGGACAGTCCAGTTGGGTGGAAAAGGTTCTTCACCAGAGAGTGATGGACACTGGCACAAGATTCCCAGAGCAGTGGTCACAGCCCCAAGCTGCTGGAGTTCAAGGAGCTTTTGGGCAATGCACTCAGACACAAAGTTTGAATTTTGGGTGGTCTTGTGTGGAGCCAGGGGTTGGAGTTGATGACCCTTTTGGCTTCCTTCCAATTTCAGGATATTCAGCGATCCTACGAATTCTGAGGTTCTCTGGTCCTTCACGATGTGTTGTTACAAGGGCAGTCTCTGCATTTCTCAACATGTGGCTATTTCAGTGTCTCACTGCTACTGAGTATCTCAAGGCACAACATTTACTTTTCTCTTCATCCTGTGCAAAAGAAACAAGTTTACTCAAAGGTTTATGAATAGCAGGCTAGTCATGAAGTGATTGTGCCTCTGTTCCACAGGATGGTTTTGTTGTGGGACTGACAAGTGGTGTAAACTTACATCATAAAAAATGTGTGCAGAAACAATGCCTGTGAGGTGAATGGCAGCCTGAGTGCATTGTGGTGTAATATGGGTTTAAGCAAAGGAGTATTTGGTTGGGAGATGAAATTAGAGCTTATTGTGTGCCTTGAGTAAACAATGCTATAATGGGTTATTGAGACTGCTGACTTCTAACAAACAATGCTGTCTGTGTAAGCATGACATTTTAAAACTATGACGCCTGGGGCATGTATGCTTATTATTATAGGTCTTTTCATTGACTTTTTAACTCAAAGCATTTGAAAGAAAAGTACAGAAAACCTGTTTGTGAAGGGAACAGAGCTGAGGTATGGGGACAGGACTCTGTCTCTAGGTACTGACATATGCCATGATGATGGTCAAGGAAAAAAAAGGATCCAAGACAGCACTGTAGAAGTATCTGTGACTATAAACATAAATTTGTTTCAAAGATGTGACCACTCAAAGAAATTCTCAAATTGCAACTTAATGATTTGGAGATGATGCAAACACACAATCATCCTCACAATAGTGTTCACACAATGGACAAGAATGGGATTATTTCTATCCAACTTTTACTATTCTTAGCATGAAAAAGACTAATAGGTTTCCTTGCCAGTGTCACATTGGTGGGAATATGGGGGATCTTTACGCATTGTTTCTAAATGACTTCCATGTCTTTGGTGTCTTCTTCATATACTCTCTGTCAGCTTCAATATTTTTTCAAGAATTTAGCTACTTTCTTGTAGGACTGAGCCCTACAGAAAGGTATATTTAAATTTTCCCCTGGGGATGACTTTGGCTAAAAAGAGAGGCAGGTAGAAAAAGCGTTATAAACCAACTGTTGTTGCAGATTTTCAGGACTGGAAACATTTCAAACCATAACACTGTAAGAAAATGGAGTTGCCCTTGTCCCATTTCTCATTCCTGTCACAGCCTGAACAAATAAATGTGGTGCCATCTTCCATTCCTGTTACAATTGGAGCTGCTGGGATGGGAATGGACTCATCTTGTGCCATTGTCAGTTCTCATTTCTGTCTTTGGATACTGAGTTATCGCAGCACCACAACAGCAGCGACTCCTGTTACAGACTCATTTCAAGGACAGAGATAGTAACAAGAACAGAAAAGCACATTAAAAATATAACTCATTTTATGACTATCTTAATTTTCTTTTTTTTTTTAATAAGACCAGGGAAAAAAATAAAGGATCATTTTTTATAGTGAAAACTAACCTTGAAGAACAGACAAAATTTCCTATCAGTCATAGTTGCATGAATGACAGTATCATCATGACAAAATGCATAAATGACAGGTTATAGTCTGCAAAACAAATGAACTTAGGATGTGAAATTCCCACAGACTACTATAAAATATCTTCCTTAATCCCACTTTGTATGGTACCTCCTTAGTTCACAAAGCACAATACTGAAGCAGGATATTCAGGCACCAACAGAATTTAAAGCAAATTTTTTTGTGTATGTTCAATTTCATTTGTCAAAGTGAAATTCCAAACAAAATATGATTTCTTGTTTTTTGACATGGAAAGCAAAAGGAAGACTGGAAACATCAGAAATTCATGTACAAGCCATGTGATAAAAGCTTTAGTTATGACATCTCTCTTCCTGCCCACACTCAGCTCCATCAGAAAAACTCAGCCTTAATAAATGATGACAAATAGGACTTAAGTTTGGTGCCAATCATATATATATATATATGTACTTAAAGAGGAGTTCAGGCTGTGTATTTGGTTTATTTGTCTCTGAAACACAGTAGAGCTGGTCCCCAGTCTTTGAGCTGTACCCCTGCCGGGGTTCTCTCAAGGCAACCTCTCTTTTCCCAGTTGGAAGTAAAGCAGCATTGCAAAAGGAATGCAGAAGTAGCATTTTTGTCATGCTCTTGCTACTTTATTACCTCCTACTTCCAGGCAACATACAACATAGAAACACTTTGTGTTTATTCATTTTCCAATGTACTCCAGGTAGCCAGGGCCTGAGTTCTCATCCACACCCTAGACATGAAAATATTTATAATATCTGTCAGTAGCATACCAAAAGAAGTAGCTACACACAGTAAAACCTTGTGTCAAAAGGCAAGCACTACTGAATATGTTGACTGTTTCACACAAAAAAGTGAAACACCAATATTTTATTAAATGCAAAAAAATAAAAAGTGATACATTAAAATGTCCCATTTAAACTGGATCTGTGATTTTACTAGAAGAAAGCTTAGACAACAGTGGAAAGTCGTTACTTTTGATTTTTGACTGTCTTCCATCTAAGTTTCACTTACAATAGCAGCATGTGTAAAAGATATAATGTAACTCACATCAGCAATTTTTTTGTTATTTATGGCATTATGAGTTAGATGATTAAGAGGACATTAAGAGAACAGCTGGTATCAAGTTCTTTCTATTTGCCATTTCTGAATAGTTTTTTGTTGTTGTTGTTGTTTTTGTTGGTCAGTTGGTTGGTTGGCTTTTTGCTTTTTTTTTTATTTGCAATGTTTTACAAGGAGCTGTCCTGTGGGGCAGAGATTAAATTCTCTGGGAAGACCGTTCGTGAGAGACGTGAGGTCTCATAATGTGGAAACAGAATTAATATCATCAAGTAGTTACAAGGAAGGAAGTGGATTTCATTCAGCTAATTTATCAACACATTATACATAATATGCTAATCTCACGATAGGGAAATAAACTGGTTTCCCAGGTGATCTGGTTTCTATTTCTGGCTCAGCTATAGATCTGAATTCTGATTTTGGGTGAGACATTTTATATATAAACAGACATTTAAAACATACTGTTGCTCACATGAAGTCAGACCATAATCATAACCAGATTGGTACACAATCAAAACCGGAATCTAAGGTA
Source organism: Odontophorus gujanensis (assembly GCA_013399175.1). Taxonomy (NCBI): domain Eukaryota; kingdom Metazoa; phylum Chordata; class Aves; order Galliformes; family Odontophoridae; genus Odontophorus; species Odontophorus gujanensis. The sequence goes on from VXAB01012966.1 coordinate 260,960, forward strand.
CGTTAGACCTTTTTTTCCCAACTCTCTATCTGAAAGGTTCAAATTATTTTAGATACATGTTCTCACTTCTAAATATGTGATTTTCCAACAGTCATCTGCAAGATCTCAGATTAAACCTAGAGGTATGATGCAAATAACAGCAATACTGTTCACTGACTAGTATAAACACTTGGAGAAATGTATGTTACATTTTGAGTCATTTTTTTCTCTTTTGCTTTCTTCCTCCTGTTTCCTTCCCCTGTTTGGGGCAGCTGCCAGTGCTTCATTCATTAGGTTTTGTTTGTTTGTTTGTTTGTTTGTTTGTTTGTTTTTGCAGCAAAAGGACTCTGCATTCCTGGTTTTGCTGTCATCAGGAGAAAAACAAAGGAAGGGAAAGGAAATAATCCAAATTAATGAAATATTTTCTTCTTCACCAACTTCCTTGCTTGTGACCTGCCTGTATCTATCCTAATTTAGCACATGCAACAATTCATATAATTATGAGAATTTTTCATTCTTTCTTTCTTTCTTTCTTTTTTTTTTTTTTTTAAAGGGTAATGTTAAAGGAACTTTAAAAAAAATCTACAAAAAAATACTCTCACAAACATCCTCTGAACACTTTTTCCCCAAACTCAGTGTATTCCATTTTATGTTTCTGCTGTTTTATCATAGAGCAGCAAATGAGCCTTCATTTTAATTCCCTGCTAACTTTACTTGAATTTATTCCCAATTAAATATTACTTGCTTTATTTTATACTATGGTAAGATTTATTTTACAATAAGAAACATGCATAAAATCATAGCTGCAAAATAATTACATCTGTCTGCGCTAGCTTTGATGCTCATGCGTGTTATCTAGACCTGAAAAGTAGTAAGGAGATATATATTTCTTTCTCTATTTCGTTTGTTACAGTAGTTCTACCATTTCTGTCATCAACCTTTAGACTGAGCACAAATAGTTCATAGATATCATTCATGATCTGAAATGTAAAAAAATCACATTGCATACTTACACTGTCATTGAACATATAGATGAATAAAGCTATGCAAAATGCAGTTTCCACTATGGAGTTCACATTTATCAGTTTAAAGAAAATGATTTTTAATTTATTCAGTTGCCTTTACTATTTAATGTGCTTTTCAACACAGTGATAATAGTGGAAGAACACAAACAAGAGGAAATAAATCTATTCTGATATTAAAATAAATCTTAGATGGCTTCAATATATACTGATTGCAATTCTAATTAACTAAAATAATAATGATTAGATTCTAACCTGATTCCTGACATGGCTATACTGAAAAACACCTGCTTTCAGGCAAAAAACAAACAAACAAACAAAAAAATCCAAATGCAAGAATTGGTATCAGTCAGGATGTGCAGTGAAGCACAGCACGTGTCTTAAATTAGAAGCTGCCTTTTCACAAACATGTTAGCAGAAGACTACATCCTAATTGCAGCCATGTGACACCCTGCACAGCTTCTGAAATGTGAACACTGTCCTAAGATGCAGCATTGAGAAGGGATTGTTGATCCTTGCTTTTTTCCAAGAAGAACTTCAGTTAAAATTAAAATAATAAAATAAAA
>VXAB01012967.1:1003-14041 GCA_013399175.1 Odontophorus gujanensis
TTTTTTTTTTTTTTTTTTTTTTTTTTTTTTCATTTACTTCCTTTGGTAAATGAGAAAGGAGAGCAGATATGGAGAAGGCTGCAGTACTGAGTTTTTTGCTTGATTTCACTAGCAGTCAGGATTATTGCATTTCTCATGCCCCTGAAGCTTGCACCCCTGGGCCTCTAGATGGGAACTGGGGGAGTAAATCCCCTTCCCCCCCAATCCCTCCCCCACCCCCGGCTGTAAGAACAGAGCAAGTCAGAGACTGCCTCATGTTCATGAGACTGAATGTATACAATGTCTATGGGGCCGAGTCACATGCATTCCAGGGTCCTAAAGGAGCTGCCTGATGTGGTTGATGAGCCAATATCCGTCATATTTGAAAAGCCATGGATGTTGGGCAAAGTCCCCAGGGTCACTTCTATTGACAAGAAAGGGACAAAGGAGGACCTGGGGAACTTCAGGCTGGTAAGCCGCATCTCTATGCCTGAGAAGATCATGGAACAGATCCTCCTAGAAGGGAGGAGCCGGTGATCTGTGAAAGCCAGCATGGCTTTACCAAGGGAAAGTCTTGCCTGTTCTAGTGGTCTTCTATGATGGAGTGACGGCACTGGTGGAAAAGGGAATGTGACTGATGTATTCTGCCTAGTCTTGTGCAAGGCCTTTGCCATGCTCCCCAACCACATCCTTATCTCAAATTCGAGAGAGAGGGATTTGAGGGGTGGACTGTTAAGTAGATAAGAAATTGGTTGGAAGGCCATAGACTGAGGGTTGTGGTAAATGGCACTATGTCCAGGTAGTGGCCAGTAATGAGTGGTGTCCCACATGGGTCTGTCTTGGAACCAATGCTCTTAAACATCTTCATCAATGACACTGATGATGGGCACCCTCAGCAAGTTTGCCAATGATACCAAACTGGGTGGTGCAGTTGACACTTTAGAAGGGAGTGAAACCACCCAGTGGGACCTCAACAAACTCGAAAAGTGGGCCAGTGTGAACCTCATGATGTTCAACATAGCAAAGTGTAAGGTTTTGCACTTGGGTTGAAGTAACCCTAGATACGTATACAGACTGGGAGAAGAATTCCTTGTGAGTAGCCCTGCAGAGAAGGACGTAGGGGTCCTGGTGGATGAAAAACTGAACATGAGCCAGCAGTGTGCTCTTGCAACTTGAAAGATCAATGGTATCCTGGGCTCCTTCAGAAGAGGAGTGACCAGCAGGGACAGGGAGGTGATTGTCCCTCTCTACTCTGTCCTCATGAGGCTCCATCTGGAGTACCGCATCTAGCTCTGGGACCCCCAGTACAGTAAAGATATGGAGCTGTTGGAGAGGGTCCAGAGGAGGGCCATGAAGATGATCAGAGGTCTGGCGCACCTCCTCTATGAAGACTCAATCTGCCAATCTGAGAGATGGGCTGGTTTAGCCTGGTAAAGAGAAAGCTGTGAGGACACCTCACTGCAACCTTAAAGCATTTAAAAGGGGTTTATAAAAAGGAGGGGAATCAACTTTTTATTCAGGTAGACAGTAATAGGACAAGGGGGAATGGTTTTAAGCTCAAGGAGGGAAAGTTTAGGTTAGATGTCAGGGGGAAGTTCTTCACAGAGAGAGTAGTGAACTGGAACAGACTACCCAGAGAGGTTGTAGCTGCCCCATCCCTGGAGGTGTTCAAGACCAGGTTAGATGGATGGAGCCCTGGGCAACTTGGTCTAGTACCAAGTCTGGAGTTTGGCGGCCCTGCCTGTGGCAGGGGAGTTGGAACTTGATGATTTCTGGGGTCCCTTCCAACCCTAGCCATTCTATGGTTCAATGATTCTGTGATTCTAATGAAGCCTACAGCATACCAACAGGGATGAGCAATACAGCCTTCTTTGAATAAATGAAAAAAAAAAAAAGAAAAAAAAAAAGAAGATACAAATACTTCTTTGCTTTAAAATCTGGCATGGGGTTATATGACAGAATAAATTGCGTTCCCTATAAATAGGATTAAAATTACTTCACTTAGTCAGATTAGCTGTTGCTCATGTAATTGCTTTCACTGTGTCTTATTTTTTTTTCTGTTATTATTTTACAAAGTACACTTACATGATATCTGCGCTTAAAGCACATAACTTATACTTCTCAGAAAATGCTTACGTAAATGTATACTGAAGTAGTGTGCTGACTTCAGAGCTTTTATATCTATTCTTTGTTTTAAATGATTAGAAGACATATCTCTGAAGACATATCTCCCTAGATTGAAACACAGTGTATTTATATTAAAATTATATATCATTCTCCAAGTTAAATGTGCTGTTTCAGGTACAAAACTTTGGAAGTTTTTCAGATGAAGGAAGTATTTCAGAACTTCACCATGTATGTTCTCATATGAAAAAATAATAAAATCAACATACCCCATAGTTGGATTTTTGTGTATATTACAAGAAACATTATAAAGAGTTGCACATTTAAAAGTCTGTGTACATTGCTATTTTCAAATACTCAAAGAACAGTGCTAATTTACAACTGAAAGGCCATACTGAAGCACCTGGAGTATGTCCACTTCAATACCAAATTTGGAATTTCTCAACTTCTTTACTGAAATTGCATTCTAAAGGAGCTAACAGAATTTTATCCACTTCTCCCTCTGAAGAATCATGCGCATACATAAAATCCAAACTAGAAATGTTACAAAGCTTTCTAAAAATAAGGCTTAGATTGAATATTCAATAACTTTACAGTATTCAAATAATAATAAAAAATAGATTGAAAAAAAGGTGGAGCAATTTATTCAAAATTAATTGCTACTTTCAATGCACTCTTCCTGCTTTGGAGTACCAGTGGAATGGCATATGTTATACTGCCATCTGCTGGCAAAGAAAATAGAGCAAGTCTTCATTTGTTTTTTACTCCATAAGCTTCTGAGTGAAGACGTGCACAGAAAAGTCAGGGGCTACTAGCAGATAAAGATGCTAGTATGATGAGTTATGGCATTAAAATCTATTCAAAGATTTTGTGTTTGTATTTGTGTTAGGGACTTAGTAGTGGTTTTTGTTGTTGTTGGTGGTGGTGGTGGGTTTTTTTTCCTAATTGGTGAACTTTTGCTTTTTAGAGAACCATCTATAGATAAAAAATATTTTTCTTATTTTTCATTTTTTGTCATCAGCATCAGACTGTGGTGAAGTCATGATGCAAAAGAACAGCTCTTGCATAAATTGCAATTGCATAAATAGCCTCAGAATCCATAGTTTTTGTGTAGAAAGGCCTTAATAAAGGCTACAAATGTGAGATCTGTTACAAATGAATTTTATCTCTAGAGTGAGGAGTCTGCATGTATTTCTCATTGCTTTGTGTGTTAGATAGCTCTAGCCCCAACAGGAACACCAGAAAGAGCTGGCCACACCATCCCATATATATTCAGAGCAAGTCTTTGTGTGGTCCTGAAACTGTCCACATGAATTACCTTATCATCATCTTCACATGTCATGACGTTGGAGAAAGGGATCTCTGCTTTGAACATCTTACGACAGTGCATGAGCTGAACAAGCAGATAGCAGACTGTCTTGAACTTCATTCTTTTGGCGGGCTTAATGTCTGATAGAATCAGTCCAGGAAATATCTGTTGATCAGAAAAATATTATTTGTAACTCTCATTAACATTCCATTGCAGACATACCTACTATCAGATGTCTACATAATGTGGAGATCAGAAGAAAGGAATAATCCAATCAAAAAGCAATGCATTTTGATAAACATTATATATTCATGTATGAAGTCTGTTTCATCTTTTTATCTACTTATCTATTTTTGATCTATTTCATATTCAGTTAATATGTTGGGAATTGTTTCCTACATAGAAATATATTTTTTGTTGCTTTTTTTTTAATGACAGGTTCATAAAAGAGGCAATATTTGTACTTTTTTGACTTAAAACATCTGGAAAAGTAGAATAAAAATATGGAGGAAATTTTTATAAATGATGCTAAAACTATAATTTCAATCTTGTTCTTATTCCCTTATTTTCTTACTTCACCTGCTTGTAAGCTCAGTAAAATCAGAAAAGGAAAGATTTGCTTCAAAGACACATGCCCTGGAAGGAGATTGTGACACAATGAAATTATATTTTACATCTCGTTTCTTCAAAGTATGAATTATACCACAAGGAATTATTCTCAGAAGGTAGAGTATAATCAATTTCTTTTACCATGGTGCTCCTATTTCAGAAAAAACAAATATTTTCTTGGCTAACTTTTCAGCATGTTTTCAACTCTTGCTGGTTTTATTAAACCTATCTCACACATTCATATGCTTTCACAGACAGAAAAAAGAATGATCCTTCATTCCGCCTTCAGTTCTTGTGCCAATCTTATTCATGCTTGTAGAATATGTGAAGTAGTGTTTATGGGAAATGTGGAAGAAAATCATGCCACCACACTATGAAAATTTAAGCTTGTAAAATTAATCTCATCTGGAACAGCAAAATAAATAAGCAGCAGACAGATTGGTCCCTAATGTTCCTAAGTACAAAATAAAAATCATACTACAAAGTTTTATTTAACTTTTCTAAAATTCCCCAATGGCACTGAAGGACTGATGTCTATTTCTTATAATACTTGAGCAGTTTACATCATTACTTGATGTAATGTAATGATCTAGAAAATAGGATGGATCTAAACTTGTGAATTTGTTTAATGTATGATTTCATGGACATCTAAATTTTGAGACATGGAGGCGAATTACACTATGCTTATATTCTGAATCGCGTGTCAAGTATGGGTTTGATATTCTGTTTAATACACAGTTGAACACTTGCATTTTTGGCAAATATCTCAAACCTTTCACTGCTTCATTGCTTCAACTAGATCAAGGACTTTCTTTTTTGATCTCCTTAAGTCCAGCTCAGGGAAGACTGTCTTAAGTACAGAATGCTACAGAATGTACCAAAAAGGATTCTTTAAGGAAATGCCTCAGTAGAAATGCGAGAGGCAAAAAATAGGCAGAATATCTTACTAGCAATAGATTCTTGAAGGCATCAGAAAGAAAGGTGAGCACATCATTATAGCCTCTTATAGAAGAACAGAAAGTAATTTAAACATTTCTCAATTCAAACTTCATACAATAAATGCATTTCTGAGTATAATGTGAAGCTTAAAAATGTGGCTCAGGCAGTATGCCCATGCCACCAACATGACTCTTCCTCAAATATATATATTTTCATGCAGTTTTCTAAATAAAACTTCAAAAAAAAAAGTAGGTAAGACAAACATTTAATCTCATATCGTCATCTGCTTTTTTCCTTTCTGAAGCCTATCAGTTGATAATAGCTCAGTACTGTACAGATTTATGATGTTGAAAATACAACCGAATTTTCCAGCTGTCTCTGAATCAAATCAAAGGTTTCCATATCAGATCACTGAATAAACCAGAGTACTGTCTCTTATTCTATATTCCCCCACACACGCACACACACACACACACAAAAGGAATAAACTGATATCAGTCAGTTCAACAAAGACTCACAAACATTAGGGTGCAGAAAGACATGACATATGAGAAAAACCTGATTTTCATTTTAGCTGTGAGAACACTGAGAAGAGGTCAAATAGCTGTCTTCAAATATCTATGTAGTTAATTAGAAGCCAGTCATCCCCAAAGTGCTAAAAAATGTATTAACCCCTGGGTTACACTACTAGTTACTAGCCTCCAGCTAGACTTTGCACCACTGAACTGGGCTTGATCATTCAGCCAGTTTTCAATTCACCTCACTGATTATCCAGCCCATACATCAATAGCTTGTCTCTGAGAACCTTAGGGGAGACAGTACCAAAGGCCTTACTAAAGTGCAGAAGACTATATCCACTGTCATGTATCACAGAATCACAGAATTGTAGGGGTTGGAAGAGATCTCTAGAGATAATCCAGTCCAACCCCCCTGCAAAAGCAGGCTCCCTCGACCAGGGTGCACAGGTAGGCATCCAGGTAGGTCTTGAACATCTCCAGAGAAGGAGACTCCAGAACCTTTATGGAAGGCCTGTTCCAGTGCTCCATCACCCTCACTGTGTAGAAGTTCCCACACACATTTGTGTGGAACTTCGTATACTTCACTTTGTGTTCATTTCCCCTCATCCTATCACCACGCACTGCTAAAAAGAGTCCAGCCTCATCCCTTTGCCTTCCGCACCTAGATATTTATAGATGTTGATCAGATCCCCTCTGAGGTCCTGTCCCATCTGGGGCCTATAATACACACCCACAACAGTGTCCTCCATGCTAGCCTGCTCCTTAATTCTCACCCACGAGCTCTCCGCTAGTACATGACTCTCCCCCAGTTGGAGTTTGATACATTCTAACTGCTCTCTCACATAAAGAGTAACTCCGCCACTTTGCCTTGCCAGCCTGTCTTTCCCAAAAACCACGTAGCCATCCAGCATTTCAGTCGTGGAGTCACTCCGTGTCTCTGTGATTGAAAAAAGATTGTGGCCTTGCAACTGCACGCAGACCTCTAACTCCTACTGTTTATTTCCCATACTGCGAACATTAGTATACAAACACTTTATGGAAGCAGCAGGTGCAGGTATCCCTAAAGGGATGCATAAAGATGTCAGGCAGGAAATTTGCAATGGTACCTCCTCTGAGGAGTCCTCGCAAGATCCCACAGGACAGTCCAGAGGTATTTCCCTGGCAGTCTTCTACAGCAACATCTCCAAGCCCTTCTCTGTCCCACTGACCTCCACACTCCTCCTATATCAGAACTAGATGACATCTCTAAACTACCCACTCCACCCTTGCAAGTGTCATTTAATTCCTTTCCCCCTTCATGCCTAGTTTAAAGCTCTCTTAACAAGCCCTGCCAGCTCCTGGGCTAGGATGTGCTTTCCCCTCAGAGACAGGCGAAACCCTTCTGCCATCAGGTTACGTGCTGAGTAAACCTCCCTATGACCAAAGAACCCAAAGTTCCTGTGGTGGCATCAGCCTTCCAGCCATTTATTCAAAGCCTGAATTTTCCTACACCACACTGTATCTCTCACTACCCCAGAAGGAAGAGAGGAAAATAACACTTGCTCGCCCACTTCTTCAACCAACCACCCTAAACCCCTGAAACCTCTTTTGATAGCTCACAGGTTTCCTTGAGTGACTTCATCACTTCCTTCCTGAAATATCGATAAAAGGTAGTAATTAGAGGAGAAAAGCAAGTCTGGGAATTTTTTGGTGATGTCCCCGACCTGGGCCCCAGGGAGGCAGCACACCTCCCTATGTGTCGGGTTGGGTCTGCATATGAAGCCTTCCATTCCTCTGGCTTGTAGTTCTCTGAGTTCTCATTCTTACCCTTCTTGAAGCCAAGAACGATGTTTGCTTTCTTCCAGCCCTCAGAAATCTCTCCCAATTGTCAGAATCACTCAAAGATTACTGTTAGTGCCCTCACAATGACACAGCCTGCTAACTCATTACTCTTGGGTGCATCCCATCAAGACCTAATAAATGTCCACTTTGCTTCAGTATTCCATGACATGATCCTCTTCCAAAAAGGGTACACTTTCTTTGCTCCAGTCTTTCTCTCTGGTCTCTGGGAACCTGGGATTCTTGAAGTCTGGTCTGGTTGGTAAAGACTGAGGAAAAGAAGACATTCAGTACCTTAGTCTTTTCTATTTCCCATGTAACCAGATTTCCTATGTCATTCTGGAGTGGATCAACATTTTTCCTAGTTTTTCTTTTGTCATTGTACTTACAGGAGACCTTGTTATCTTTGACATCTACGGCTGGATTCAATTTTGTTTGGGCTTTAGCTTTTCTAACTTAATCCTTGTGGACAATATCTCTACATGGCTCTCAGATTACCTCCATTGTCTTTGTGTTTCATTTTTTTGTTGGAGTTTGGTCTGCACCTCGTTGTTCATCCACACAGGCCTCCTGGAATTTCTGCCTGACTTTCTACTCATTGGGATGCACTACTCTTGAGGTGAGATTTGAATATTAACCAGCTTTCTTAGGACCCTTTTCCCTCCAGGTCTTTCAACCCTGAGACTCTTTCAAATGGAGCCTTGAAGAGGCCAAAGTCTGCTTTCCCAAAGTCCAGAGCTGTGACCTTTTTTTACCATCCTTCCTGCCCTCAGGATCCTGAACTCCACCATCTTATGGGTACAGCATCCAACCGCCTTTTACCTTCATATTCACTACAAGGTCTTTGTTTTTGGTGGGATGAGATCCAACAGATTACCTCTCCTTTGTAGCTCATCTATCACTTTGAGGTGGAATTTACCAGCAATGCTCTCCAGAAAAACCCTAGATTGCTTATAAGGTCTCAGTCAGCTCCTCTTCCTTCCCCAAGCAGAACTCCATACACTCCAACTGGTAGTTGGGGTCCAACTTCTGTCAGGGACAGAAAGGACAATTCCTGCTCCTTATTTTCCTAAAGAGCCTATATCACTTCAATGCAACACTCCAGTCATGAGAACCATTCTACCACATCTTTATGACTGATGAGATTACAGCCCTAAAACTTCATACATCTCTAACTCCTAATATTCATTCATCCATTAGTAAAACAAGAACTAATGGGAGGCACCCTAGAGTGCTGGGTTCCCATGTAGGATTTAGGGACTTTCTCCATAATGCTGCCTTGTTGTCACTTCTTTGTTTTTGTCTGATAGTGATCCTGCTTGCTGATCCACAAACAGGGTCCCATTATCATAAAATCAAAACCATATCACCAACACAAGTTCTACAACCAAATCTTGATTTTCACTATCAGTGCCCTCCATCTAACACAGTTTTCCCCTACAAGCAGGATTCAAGAGAAAACCATGGACTCCATGTCTTTATTTACTTTCCTTGGAGCTCTGACAGATGCCAGAGGTTTTCCCTAGCAGTACTGTTTGTGCTCACATGGAACACAGGAAGGTGTAGTAGTCAGAGATTTGCACAAGATTCAGCAGTACCACACAATATGCTGGAACTGGATCTCCACTGGCTGCCAGTTGATAGGTCAGATGAATCACTGGCTCTAGTTAGTAAGTCAGAGCCTTGGTCTCCTGCAGCAGTGACTTATTCATTGCATCTTGTGGTTGGAGTCTAATACAGGACTCAAGAGGAGCCTGCTGACAAGGTCTTCTTGCTTTAGCTACAAGAAGCATCATTCTCAGAGGCTCTCATTCTGATGGGAGATTTCAACCACACAGACAGCTGCTGGGAAAGAACACAGCAGGCTGTAAGCAATCCAGAATACTCCTGGTGTGCACTGAAAATAACTTTCTTGTCCAGTCAGAGGACGAGAGGAGAAGAATTACTGATGCTCATCAGTATAAATGAACTCATTAAAGAGGTTAAGATAGGAGGCAGTCTGGGCTGTAGCAATAGTGTTCTTGGTGAGTTCATGATCTAGAGGAATATGGGCCTGGGAAAAAGCAAAGTCAAACTTCAGAAGAGAGAACTTTCAGCTGTTTAAGAATTTATTGGATGAGATCCTTTAGAAAGCTGTCCTTAGGGACTAAGAAATTGAGCAGAGCTGGCAACACTTTAAAGACATTTCTGAGAGCACAAGAGCTCTCCATCCCCATGTGTGAGAAATCAAGGACAGGAGGCTGGAAACCAGTATGACTGAGCAAGGGCCTGCTGGCCAGGCTGAGAATGAAATATATAGGCAGTGGAAGAAGGATGTGTAGACTTGGAAGAGTGGAGAGATGCTGTCTGGACATGTAAAGATGGGATCAGGAAAGTCAAGGAAGAGATGGAACTGAACATTGAAAGGGGTATGAAAAATAACAAGAAGGGATACTACTGGTCCATTAGTCAGAAGAGAAAGGCCAAGGAGACTATACTGCTACTGATAAATGAGAAATGAGAAATGGCATTAACAGACATGGAAAAGGCTGAGTTGCTCAGCAAATTCTTTGTCTTCACTGGCAACCAGGCTTCCCATGCCCCTCATGTCCCTGAACCTCTAGATGTGGGTTGGGGGAGCAAAATCCCTCACACTGTAAGCGAAAGGGAAGTTAAAAGACAAGCTGATGAAACCGAACAAGACCATTGGCTCTGATAATGTGCATCCTGGAGTCCAGAAGAAACTGGCTGATACAGTTGCCAAGACACTCTCCATCATATTTGATGTCTTTCCTGTCAGGTAAAGTTCCCAGTGATGGGAAAAAAGGAAAAACATCACTCTCCTTTTTAAGACGTATAGAAAGGAAGACCTGGGAAATTACAGGCTGATGAGCTTCATGTCTGTTCCTGGGAAGATCTTGGAACAAATACTCCTGGAAGCTAAAATATTAAGGCATGTGCAAGACAAGGAGGTGATCTGTGACAGCCAGCCCAGTCCTCCTCTGTTCTACTCTCATGAGGCCCCATCTGGAGTACTGCATCCATGTCTGGAGCCCTCAGAAGAAGAAAGACATCTCACTGTTGAAATGAGTCTAGAGGAGAGCCTCAAAGGTAATCAGAGGGCTGGAGGACCTCTCCCACAAAGAAAGGCTAAGAGCACTTGGTTTGTTCAATCTGTTGAGGAGAAGGTTACAGGGAGACCTCCTTGCTTCCTTTCATTTCTTAAGGAGAGCTTATAAACAACATAGAGAATGACCTTTTACATGGTCTGATAGTGATAAGAAAAGGGGGAATAATTTTAAACTAATAGAAGTTAGATTTAAATTAGATGTTAGGAGGAAAATTTTCACTTGGAGGCACTGGAAGAGGATGCTTAGAGAAGTTGTGAATGCCCTGTCACTGGAAGTGTTCAGACCAGATTAAATGAGGCCTTGTCCATCCTGATCCATTGAGTGGCACTCCTGCCCACAGTATGGACGTTAGAACTACATTATTTTTAAGGTCCCTTCCTGTTGGGAAATGGCCGCAGGAGCAGGGAAGTCACGGTGATATGTACGAGCATAGTTTGCACAGCAGCACAGACTATATACTCATGGAGAAGTATTAGATGTTGATAGGAGGTCACAATGTCCCTAGACCAAGTGACAAAGCAACTCAAGATGGACATGAACTGCTTCAGCTGAGCAACCCAAGTTGCCAAGATGTCTATGGGAAACTTCTGTGATTATGTTGTTCAGCCTGCCTTCAGCAAAGAGGGCCTCACAGGACTGCTGATAATTGTAACTATAAGTATCTTTAGAGTAAGCTGTCCTTGGTAGTCTATTCTGTTTAACTAGCAGGTGTTGCCTTTGGGTTCTGTGTTATGCACTGGGCACGCTGATACGGTGCTCAAAGGAAACTACACTGTGGGAACCTTGAGAAAAGTAAAAGCAGGAGATGGTCTGTGGCGAGTGGGAGAGGAAAAGTGCACTTTGAAACAGGGGACGCCCTGCCAGCACTGCCTTTCACATCCACTGCTGACACATTCCTGCCTGGTTTCTTAGGATTAGGATGATATCAAAAGTTGCCTCCTCCAGAATGTGTTTCTCACTGCTGTTAATTGTTGGGAACTGCTTAAAGTTGCTTTTTCTCTAAGGCCTCTCAGCCAATGATTGTGTGCCCTCTGTACGCCCCTGTCTTAAACACTATAAGAATAAGGCTGTCCAGGTAATAAAGTTGAAGCCTGATCACTCATATATTGAGTCCTGTCGTGCTTCCCCGCCCGAGAGCAATCGATCCGGACCCTGATATCCGCAGCACCTTCCAACACAAGGTATTCTATTATTCTAGCACTTGTCATTTCTTCCTGGTGTTCTTGCATGTTTTAGGGTTAAGGATCCAGACTCTGGTTTCTATTCTACACTGAAGGCAGTGAACCCCTTTGTAGGTGTAAACCCTTGGATGAGACAGGAGTCTTCCTCTTGGTACCAGCTTCTGTACTTCCCCTTCTACGGGGGTTACATATACATCAGCAATGGGGATGGACACAGTTAGCTTCTCTCATTTAGTCTGGATCTTACAGCCTTCAAATTACTGCATCACAAGAAGATTCCATAAACCTCCCATTTTTTCTGATGCCATGAAGCTTGCTCACTTCTTCTGTTAACATCTCCACCTGATGGCACAGCTTCTCCAAGACAGCACACTCCTGCACAATAGTGGATCATCTCTTATGGCATCAAAGTGAGGCCTCTGTCACTTCCTGCAGCCTGGGATGTGGAAGGCTGCATCTACCATGTGAAGCTTTACCTGACTTCCAATCCATCAGGGATAGCTGTTCCAACAACTGATGGCAAAATATCTCTGTGGCATGTCTGGGACAGTTAATCATCTTAAGCCAACTGTGGGCACCCTTATTCATGCCATTTTGTGTGAACTACTACTGCACAAACTACTACACCTTCTGTCTGTTTCTCCTCTGAGAAAGCTGTTGTAATTTCAAAAGTCAATCTAATGGTGAAGTTGGCCCTGCTTTGAACAGGGGGGCTGATCAAACACTCTCCAGAAGTTACTTCCCCAAAGGTACTGTGTAATACTATGAAAATTTGTGGAACACATATTTTCTGTAGTTCCTGTGTGGACTTGACACTAAATATGCAAAATAAATTGCCATGCACACAAGTGGGGCACAATGGCTGTCCTTGATCATGGATAATTTCACACATAGCTTTTTTTGTTTGTTTGTTTGGTGGTTGAAGGACTAGTAGATTCTGCACTATGATTGAACATTTTCCATTCTACTTATATATACAGCATTAAAAAAAAAAAAAAAGCACAAAGGAACTCTTTCATTTTACAAATCTTGTCCTTTCATTATATTTTTTAATATAGTATTATTCTTTTTACAGCAGAAAAATATCTTATGACACAGTGCAATGTTTCAATAAAGTCATCTTCTTTGTAAGTGAGGAACAATGGCAAGAAGTAGAGTACAATCTGTTAAAACATTTAAACTACATACACACACACACACAAAACACAAAAAATAACCAGCAAAGTCAGAAACAGAATAAACATACAAACAAAAAACCCACCCCAAACCCACAATACAGTCATCTTTCACTCTGGCATTTCTCTGGACTTGCTCCAGGTCTGCATTACAGGAAAGTTAGAATGCAGCATCCTCATTTCAGCTAATTTTGTTAATGTGTTTTACTTTGATGCTTCATTTTTATCCCTCAGGATCATCTTTTCAAAGCACACTGTTGTAAGGGAACTGCTGAA
>VXAB01012969.1:0-16994 GCA_013399175.1 Odontophorus gujanensis
TCCTTTGTCAGCAGTCTGCCTGCCTTCTTGGACTGTGTGCCCTTAGACTTCTAGCTATACAAAAATAGCTTAACACATTTATCTTTCTCCCCAGGGAGAAACTACAGGTGAAGTTCATGGTTTATTTTGGGTTACTTAAATTACTGATCTTTGGAGCTGTGATTAACATTTTCCTATTTGTTTGTACAGCAAAATAAAGTCTTCTCTTTAAAGCTGGAGTGTTGTGAATATAGAACTTGCAGGCTAGCAACAGCTAGAAAAAAAATCCCTCTATCAGGCCTATGACAAAGAACCGTTGTTATTCCACCATTTGCTACTTATAGTTGGCTCATCAAAAATATTAAACTGCAAAGCTTACAGAAATCTTTTTATTGTAAAAAAGATATCCTCTGTGACTCCCCTTGCTTTTGCTGCCATATCTCTCACTGGTATACATAGGTTCACAGTGGGGCAGCAGCAGATTGAGAGCTGTGGCCAGTCAGCATAGCATTTTAAAGCACAAACTGAAAATGTGTTGTGATGTGAATAGCTACCACTGAACTGTATGTGTTAATGCAGACTGTGGTTTGCTTTCACCATTAGTGGGGTGAAGCAAACCTTAGCATGCACTTGCAAATGCTTCAGGGTTCAGTGAAGCTTGTACTCACCGTGAAAGCCTGAGGTAGCAGATGAAGGAAAGGTAAGAATCACCCTCTGGAAGGAAGACAGAAAGGAAGAAAACATCATTTCTTTCTTTCTCTAATTTTGCAATAAATAAATAAAGACATCAAGAACAATAAAACTTGTAGAGAAATAAAATGCCGAATGAGCTGGGAGCTAAACTGTACATTACAGAAGGGAAAAAAAACACACCAGCAAACATTTACTCTGAATCTATCATTCAGAGTGTTTTCTTTTCAGAGTTGTTTATTTGGGAAACACATCACTCAGACCGCAGCCATTCTATCTGCAGCTGAAGCCTGCCATGTTGGATGTAGCAGGACCCTAGAAAAGCCTAGCTAGAGTGGCCTCCCTGCAGAGAGGCTGTTTATCCAAAACTATTTCTTTCTTCTTTATGAAACACTGTTTCACTGTTACATATCTACTGCAACAAAGATTTTACTGCCCTGCACTGCTTCATCATTCTACTTCCTTTCGCACATTTGTCAGCTTTGTGCATACTGCATCTTTGAGTTGATGTAGCCTGCCAGCATAAGTCATGTAACATGTAACTTCTGTGTTTGCATTATGTTATCATGAATAAGAGTTTAATTCTCCCTAAAAGGCAAAATCAAAGATTATAACTACATCTTCAGCTCTATGACACACTTCCCCCTACATAGCAGACCCTGCAATCAAGCTGACTAGGGCACCAGATTTAAAGGCCATGCAAACAGAGGTGTCAGAGCATTCATAGCTTCTTTCCAGCCCATGCTCTTTCCATGGTTTTACACATTTCAGGTCAGTTGCTTAAAGGAGAGTTAATGCTACTTGTAACTGTTAAAATTCCTCAGAGAGTTTCCAGTAGACACAGGGAATAACAACCTCCAAGGAGGTTTCAGCCAGAGAATTAATGCTCTGTGCATAAAAGCCCTCACATGTACATTCATGGTAATTGTGAACTGGTGCAAGTGTGAGCCTTGTATTACTTCCAGGTAACACACAGCCTGCCAGGGTCCACATAGCTCACCCTGATTAACCCACTTCCCACAAATATTTATGATTTTACCTATGAAAAGTATTTCCTGGAAAACTCCTTTTAGATGATTTATACCGATTTGATCATATCCGTTACATGTTTTCAATAAATTTTTATTCCACAAATACTAGATAGTAATTTGGAGATTATAGACAGAAATATTCTCACCAAAAGAATTCCAGGCTTTCTAGTCTAAATTAACCTTCATTCCTAGATAAGCAATGTTGGATCTTGAACTGCCCAGCACTGAACATCACGCCTGACAGATACAACCACAGAATAACTTAAGTTGGAAGAAACTCAGAGGTATCTGGTTGACCCTTCTGCTCAAAGCAGGCCCACCTGAGTTCTGAGCGATGTGCTCTTGAAGTTCTGTCTATCTCCAAGTACAGAAATTCCACACTTTCTCAGACAACTCTCTCAGTGCTTTACCATTCCTCTTTTGATTTTTTTTTCCTCCTCCAAATACCTAATCAAAATTTCCCTTATTGCAATTTCTAACTACTGCCTTTTCTTGCTGAAATCTAATCACCTTCTCTTCTGAAATCCAAACAGAAACATTTGTCTCCTCTCCTCATACATCACATGCTCCAGCCCCCTTATTCTCTTGGTGACCCTTCAGCAGACTCACTGCTGTAAGTCAAGGTCTTTCTTTTACAGAGGAGGGACAATACTAAATGCAGTGCTCCACTTACATTCTCATAAGCCTCGAACAGAGGAGAATGATCTATGCCCTCTGACAATAGGCTATACTATTGTTAAAAGAAACCAGCGTGCAGTTGGCTTTCTTCTCAGCAAGGACATTTTCAGCTTATTGAAGTGAACCATCCAGATCTTCCAGTGCAAAATGATTTCTCTATCCAGGCTGTATTCCAGCACAGATACAGGAACTTGAATTTGCCAGTACTGAACTTCATGAGTCCATTTCCCCAAACTGCTGTGGTCTCTCCAGATAGCAGTTCTACCTTCCCAATATTGAAAGCTCTCTTTTGCAAACAACCTCCATCTTTTTATGACTCAGAAAAATTGTTGCATTCCATCATCCAAATAATTAATGAAGATATTAAGCAATATTAACCCCCAGTATCAACCCCCAGTATCAACCCCCAAATGAACATGACAAGTAATCAGCCATCAGGGGGATTTGCACCCACAGATCTCAACCCTTTGAGTTTGGCTATCCATGAAATCTTCCCTGCATTTTACTCTCCATTTATGCAGTCCATATCTCACCAGATATTATATCAAAAGCCTTCCTACAGTCATGCAGTACCTATAACCACTGCTTTTTCACAGTGCCATGGAAGGATGGTTAACTAATTTCCATTGCGAAATCCACATTAGTTGTTCTCATCATCTCATTTCTCTTTGTGTGCCTAGATTTAGCTTCCAAGTTGGCATTCTCTATCGCCTGAGGCTGAGGTATAGCTGGCCAGTCTCTAAAAAATTTCTTGTCCTTTAGAATGGCTGTAGCTTTCTCTGCTCTCAGAAATTAGGTAACTTCCTCAATCACTTAGCAAATTCTGTTGCATGAAAACATCTCCTCACCATTTTATTTTTTTGATACCTCCCACACTGAATATGGATCTGAGTTCAACCAAGTTGTTTAAGAAGTTCCTATGTTTTTGTAGTGTCATTGTTTTGTTTGCTGCAAATAATACTTCACTTGAATTTAATGCTAGTCTCAAGGACCTTTGAGACCTGAGGGTAAGCTTTACATTCACACCCATCCAACATAATACCTCCTTTGGTCAACTCATCAATCACGTGTGTGAAATTTCCTTATGACACTTCATAGAAACCTGAGTTGCTTGCATACAGCCATATTGCTCTTCCAGCAGACATAAAAATGATTAAAGTCCTTCATGAGTACCACAGCCATCAATTGTACAGCTTCCTTCCTCCATCTGTCTAACAAAGGCTTCAAGTACTCCATTCTTTGAGCAGGCAGTCTGTAGTGGTTACCTACCATGATATCACTCATGTTGATCTATCCTTTATCTGCAAGCTCTTGACCAATTTATCACCTGTTGGAAAGCAAAGCTCCATGTACTTGATCTGATCTTCCGCTGATCAACCTCCCTACCTTCCTGGTCTGGCCTTCCTAAAGTTCTAACATGTTTATTTCAGCATTTGAGCTATCCCATCATAGCCAGGCTGATATTTGAAGAAATGCTCTTTGGAAAGAAAAACCTATTCAATGCCAGACTTGGCTAAGTCTTCCCAGAAAAATTTCTAGCTGAGGAACTTTCCAATGAGGATGATTAAGACTTATACATGTGGTCTTTTTAATCTTAACTATTGTCTCACACAGTTCTCTAGTTCTCTTTATGCAATACAAACTTTTAGAAATAAAGCTGGGAAACATGACAATGGAGAGATTTTTCCTTTTCTCACTTTCTGAATTACAGAACTAGATGAGCCAGGTATGCAAACAGATTAAAGACCCAGCTAAAGCTGTGGATATGAATTTATTTCACTCTTGTTATACATTGATTTAAAATCAGAATATAGTTCCTCATTTGTTTGAATGTTTCTCTATAGCCTCACTTCTCCAATCCCTGCTATCCACCCCGCCACACATTTTCATATGGCATATAAAATTCATACACATAGATCTGGATTTGATTGTCAGCATCAAGAGCAGCTCAGAATATCAAGGGATCACCTTTGTCAGTAAGCAAAGGATGAGCATTTGCTTTCAAGCACATCCATCAGGGAACGGAGAAAAGCTGTTACTTACTGAAGAAGCCTAATGTTTTATTCAACCATATCCCAGTAAAAACATTTCTGGATATTAGGCCAAGCATTTCTTTTTTTATAATCCTAGTTCACCATTAAGGAATATCTTCCCTATCCCCTCCTTCAACTCAAGAAATAGAGGTTTTTACTGAATTAAAAATGTATTTCTTCATCTAACTTTATGAATCTGCATTGCATCTATAAAGAAGGAACAAGGCTGATGTAATATTAAACTTAAGGTGTTATGTTTGGAAATGATTTGAGAGGTTTTTTTTTCTTAAGTTTGAATTTTAGAAAAACATTTTTCAGAGAAATGGACAGTTCAGATCACTGATAAAGAGTAAGCAATTGATCCTAGATAAATTTCCTATGATACTAGAGACAATTAAAGCTGAATATATAGCACAAATTGATTTAATTAACTGTACTAATCAGGCAAGTTAGAGATTAAGGAACATATCCTAAGAGAAGGTATTAGTTACAAAAGTGCATGTAATTGCTTTTCTGGAAAAAAAAAAAAAAAAAACAAGAATAACCAAGAAACTCCTAATCTCAGTAAATAGCTGCTCCCAACCACTATTATTTGAGCGTTTTTTTTTTGTTTTTTTTTTGGTTTTTTTTTGTTTTTTATATAGAAATCCCATTCAAGCCCACTGGAAACCTTCAAAGATACATAGATCAATCCATGAAAATATTCTGCCATTATACTGCTGCATGCACATACAAACCCATATCTTTTTCCCATGTAATTTTTAGAACACATTAGCCTCTTGGCTCAGTGAGTATCTTTCCTTGCACAACAGAACACAGTATGATAAATAAACTTAAAAGAGTGAAGGCACATTAACTGTGCTGTAGGCATCTGTTCCCATGCACATATCTGTCTTTGACATATACAAGGACATTAGGGTAAGGAAAAAAATTTGTTCTGACTTGGAAAAAAAACACACTGCGAGGAAAGTAGGTACTCCTGAATTGTATTCACAATTCTCATCGAAAAAACTGGGGACTTAAGGAAGAGATTTCTAGGGAAGTGTGCTTTTTCTTAGGGATTTGTATTCCCAGTGAAAGTCATTACAAGTTAAGCATGTGATTTTCCATAACTCCACAGCTTACCTGACAGAAAACAAAAAAAAACATTTTAGTACAAAGTCCTAAGTTTAAAATACATCCAGATGTTACTGAGCTAAGCTAACCAGGACAGAGTACAGAATTTCCCTCCCTCTATCCCATCCTTTAGTTAACATGGTGACAGTAACCTTCAGCAGGTAGACAATAAACACCTGAGAGCAATTAAGTTTTGTAGCATTACAGCATTTTCCTCATTTTATTTAACTTAAACAATGTTTGATATTTCCACAAGCTAGCATAGAACATATTACACCTAATATCTAAGTTATAATATAATTATGTTAATAATGTTTGGTTCTGTACAACTCACATTTTACTGTAGGAAGAATGTAGAGGCATCAAATAATGATATAAGATCAACCATTAAGGCTTTAGTAAGACAATATTAAAACCTGCAAGTCCTGTATTTCCAAGTACAAGCCAACCTTCCCATTACTTATCTTGTGTTTTATCAAAGAAAGGCACTTAAATGAGCTTCACGCCTTGTTTGTACTTTTTTTATACCAAGGAAGTCATTAGTTATGCATCAAACTAATAATTTCACCTAGTCTTTAACACTCATATTTTAAACCAATGACTGACAATCCAGTTATGCTAGGAAACACGGAGAAATGATAACCTGCCTCCAGAAATAAAATGACTTGTACACCTCATTAGGGCTTTCAAAGCTTCAGTGGATTGAATTCCCATTCCTGGTCACTGAAGTGTATGCATCAGTTAATAAAATAATTTTTAAACTCTCCTAATCTTCTGCTCAGACTTACATGCAAGAGAGCATTCTTAGTACCTATGTTAGGGTATGACAAGTCTAGAGTGGCTAAGCTCTTTGTGCCTTTTAGCCAGCAGGTACTGATGACTCAAATAAACCAGTCCTCCTATCTCCCAGGTACTGTTTCTAAACTGTTTGTTAGAAACAAAAAAGGGGTGGTCACTATGGCAGATAAACACCAGATGCTGAAATAGATGAACTAAAAAGCAGATTTTTTTTAAACAGCTTTGTTCATAAGAAATTGAAAATTGGCTTAAAAAAAAAACTCCAAGCTTTTGTGAGGGTAATTCTAGAAGTCCGTACAATACTATTTTGTTATGACCACTGCAGTTTAGCTGAACAATGCTCTGTAATCTTCCAGGCAATGGCATAATGAACTCAACAGTAAATGAAACTGTAGAAACCATTTTATAATGTGCGTGTGTATATATATATGTATTCTTATTTAAACAGGAGAAATCAGTACTCAGAGGTATAATAGCTTTGAGTTCTCTAATGCCTACAAAGTGAGATTGGGTCTCTCTCTTGTGGTTATGTAGTATTTCAAAGAAAAGCAAGAATTTTGATAAAAGAACATGAAATTCAAGGACCCTTATGCATAGAGAAGATCAGACTTGACACAGAAGTCTATCATGCTTTATAGATTAAAGACCTATTTGTCTGTTGTAACTTAGTAAATTCCTATTATAACTGTGCTCAGAGATAATAGCAAAAGGGACAAATAAGACTGCATTACCAAAGAAGGGCTGAGCATCTTTCAGCCCAAGAAAACATGGAAACACCTTTACCTAGTTCGCAGCTTTGTTCAATAATCCTTAAGATCTGATAACAAGTTGCCCCCAGAGAGAGAGCAACTAAATAAGGGACCTTTCCAACTTGATGTACTGGACAAGTTCAGGACAAAAAGCTCGTGTCATTGCCCCTATTTAATCAAAGTGAAGAGCAGCAGCAGTTGTGGAACCCAAGAGGAATAAGAGTTGATAGGCCCTAGGCAACACAGAAAGGATTGACACTTCTCAATTGATTTTTTGCAAAGCTGATTAGCTGTGGCTGCATATTTGCACTTCAGGTTATAAAACCATTAGTGATTTTGAAGGGTGTGTAACAAAGGTGTGAGTCACTAGAGTATGGGTGCTTATTCTTAGTTTTAAAGATTTTAAATAGGATAGAAAGGTCCTGGCTACTCTTTGGGCAGCCTGTCCCACAACCCCAGAATCACAACATCAGGTAAGTTACTTTCAAGGTCTACCTCAAGGCCATGCAGCCTCCCATATAGCCCTCACAAAAGAATAAAGAGAGCTTTCCAGCCTGCATGGAGGACATATGCCTGAAAGGAGTCAAAGACAAGAGCACTTTGTCTCCTGACCCTGATCAAACATTAAACTCTTATTTCAGTACCCTTTCTGTTCTGTATCTTGCTCTGTTTTGCCTTTATTCCAGCATCCTAGGACCCCTTATAGGTTAAATAAAAATTCTAAACAAACCAATGTCCCCATAAATCTCATTTACCCATAGTAACTCTACAGTCTTCTATATCATTAAGTTACTACAACGTTAATACTTGTATGCTTGATTTCAGTACTCTGCCATACCCTTTACTGTTACAGTATGATGGAAAATGCAGCAATGACAGCAGAGCAGCCAAGTCCTAGGCTACAGCAAATGAGGATTTGCTCAAATACAACAGCTGTAAATACAGAAACAAAAAAAAAGGAAAAAAAATCTGCTTACCCTTAGAAAGACTTACTTTAGTAAGCAGGGATCTCCAGAGAAATACCCTTACATCCTACTACCAACCCTTAAATGAAGACTGGGAAATGGTGGATCCTGACTCTACTTCTTCTAGTCTCTCAGGAACGTTGTTTGCACCTGATCTCCCTTGGCTTGGACTGCCTTCCTGACAGGTGCTCAATCACTGTTTCAGGCCATGACTTACCATTTCCACTACCACTGTAGTCCAGAATATCTCACAGGAGGAAAGATCATTTTAAAAATGGAAGGAAAAGAAACAAAATAGGAATGAAATAGGAGTTACCAAGAGGAAAGCCTTAATGTCAGTCCTGGAATGTCAGGAAAAAGCTAGTTAAATATGGCAACAAAAATGGCAAATGTATTTACTTATTTCTAAAAGATATGTGAAAATATTAACATCACTGTTCAAGACCTGCATGCATTCATACAGAAGGAAGGCCAATTGAAAAGGACCAATCACAGAAAAACTACTAGGAACTACTAGGGACATCAGATCTGGTCTTTTCTTCATGGGTTCCTTTTGGAATCTAAACTAAAAAACAAAAACAAAACAAAACAACAAAAAAACAAAACACAAGAGACTAGCATTGTAAACAGGATTCTATTTGAGGACTGAAAATTGTTCATTTTACACAGGAAGAGTGTATGTAGACTGGCAGCCTTGCAAAGAAAAATACTGAGAGTATATATCATTATTATCCACAGATGTTGCAAGAGGAAGAATATAGGCAAGTGGGTGTAGGTTCTCGAAACAGAAAAACAATTTTGGTGCAAGAAATTAAAATTGTGTTAAATTCAAACACTCAGGAATCAGTCATACTGAACCATATTCAGGTTTATGCTATTAACTTCAGTAAAATAACTATACTAACTGTAGTAAACTAATCACTAAAGTAATTAGAGTACTCCGTAAACTGTAACATGTAAGGTCAAGAAAGTGATGAACAATGAAGATTGCTGATTGCTTAGAAAAGATCTTTGATTAGTGGGGGGAAGTAAAAGAAGAGGGTATCTAATTTTAAGTACCTGTCATAATAGATTGAAATAAGACCCTGAGTGGAAGTGCTGTTTCTGGTAGCTGTACATTTGGAATTATGGTGCTGTGCTCCAGTAAAGTTGAGTCTCTTTGCATTTTTCTTTTCATCTTTTCAATACATTTTTTTGTTTGTTTGTTTCATTTACTTTCTTTGGAAATGACAGACTCCTATTTTGAGGCTGTAGAGTATAAATCTTCATAAAAATTTCTAATTGTTTTAAGTGAGAACAGAAAGGAATCAACTCTTTTAGTTTCACACTAAGAAAACTTGGAAGTATTGTAGAACCCTTCTCCAGTTCTTTGAATCCTTTTTAGGTGTCCTCACATTTTTCCAGAAATCTGAGCTAAGTTTTTGAAGTAACAGAATAGTGAAAGAGTAGGTACCTGTATCTTAACTTAACCTTCCAAATATATGATCTGAGCAGATAACTAGGCTCAATGTTCTGTGCCCTGTCCATTGGCCTTCTCTAATTGATTTTTAAGCCCATTAACCAATTCTAATTAAATAGAATTAAAAAAAAAAAGAAGAAGAAGAGGAATAAAGGTGCTGAAAACACTTATTTCATTACAGTTTGGAAGAACAGTAGCTGCATAAGGTAAAGAAACCTACATTTTGCCATGACTGTTTAGCTGGACATGCTACTAATATGCATATAACCACCACTGACCTCCACACATTATGTCTCTTTCCAGGCAGGATTTAGGGAACACGAGAAGGAGCTTAGCATTTTGTGGTCAAGAGGTTTTGAGGATATGGACAGAGCAAGAAGTATACAGTACCAGTGGTAATTTTACATTAGGGGTGAGTCAGATAGAGAGGTAACACGGACCAGGAAAGGAGGAGGTGTTTTCCATAATAGAGGCCATAAGAGCATGGCACATGCATCCTTAGGAAATTTGTCTTTTCTGGCAATGCTGGATCTTCTAGTGAATCTTGTGGGGTATCTTCTTAGAAGAAAGGCTCTTCATGACTTGAAATAAATTATTTCTATAAGTATTTGTCCCAGTTATACATGACACAGTGTATGCATATATAGGTATACGGAGTACAAATAGTTTTGGGGGTATTTTAAGAAGTCTCTACTTCTAAAGTCTCTACTTAAGTTTCAGCAATACAAGAACTTATTACCTAATGAACAAAAAATGCCTTTTTCCTTTTAACACTGAATCACTAAGTTCAGGAAAAGCTTTAGCGATGATTATTTGATGATATTAGTGGTGCTAATTATGATATTAACTGACAGTGTTTGATGATTTTATAGGGATAGATAGGGAAGAGTTCAAGCAAGTTATTACTCTGAAAGAGAAACTGTGTGCAATACTATAACATCATAGTATTTTTAGCATTTTACTGTAGAATCACACTGTGTGACCTCAAGCAATACATGTGGTTGAATTTGTTCATTACTTGACAGGGCTTTGCTGTTTGGATCTATTCAATTTGGAGTGAAATCATTGCTATGAATACTGCCAAGTGTAAGCCACAGATTCTTTATGTTAACTACATACCGACTGCCCACTTGCTGTTTCACTGTGGTGCTAGGAAACAAAAACGTGGCCACAGCAGCCCCAGAATAGCAAGTTCCTTTTATAAATACAACATACAAGAAGACATTAGGCAGCTTATTTCTGGATAATTGTGGGTTGATGGTTTAGT
Organism: Odontophorus gujanensis; assembly: GCA_013399175.1. Lineage (NCBI taxonomy): Eukaryota > Metazoa > Chordata > Aves > Galliformes > Odontophoridae > Odontophorus > Odontophorus gujanensis. Next base: position 10,766 of record VXAB01012969.1, read on the forward strand.
ATGTACATCCCAAGGTCAATTGGCTTGTGTCATTGTAGAGTTCAGGGACTGCTTGCAAATTGAGGGAGCAGGGGGTTGCATTCACAACAGGAATTGGAGCTTGATTTGTAGGATGGATGGAAACCACCTTACCCACCGAATTTCCAATTATCATAACCTGGAATATGACATTAGTGGGTGCTAAACTGCAATTTACAGCTGTCTGACACAACCTAAAGCCATTTCATGAATGAGATTAACTATGCTGTGTTATAGAGCGAGGTAGAGAAGGGATGTTATCATTCTGGAGAATATCCAGGGCCTGTAATTTCAGTTTTTTGGAATTTAATTACCACAGCTATAAAAGTACATTCTCAGTAAAACTTCATTACAAATATGTATGCTGGAAAGCTGCCTCTGTCTAATGCATTCCATTATAACACCGAGAAATAAAAAATAAATAAATAAATAAAATCAGAGCTTAATTTTAACGTGTTATAATAGAGGAGGTCTCACTTTCATTATGAAGTTTTAGTACTGCAGTTTCATACAGTTTCACATCAAGGTGAATTTAGCATGGTCTGTAACGGGCCCTTCCAGCCTCACCTGGCCCAGGCCCACACACCAGCCACAGCATGGCTGAGCTCCAGCTCCTCACAGTCCTGTCCTGACAGGCCGCCTGCAGGGCCCCAGGGAGTTGCCTGGTGCCCCTGGTGCCCTGCTCTTGGTGGGGCTCTTGGTGGGGCCTACCTGGTGCCTCCTGTCCCACCTGGCGAGCCCCTGTCCCTCATCAGTGTTGAAACACACCAACACTACTTTTTCTGTGCATACTCAGATATTTTAGAGTAAAGCTCTTGTAGCGTAGCATGGCAAAGACAAACACTAATGAATTGTACTATTTAACTCCAGTTTGATCTGCTGTTTTCATGCCATTTCAATTTATGGACTTTTTACAAAATAACATGAAAGTCTCCCTTAATTTTTTTCCCACGCTTCGCTGAATTAATTCCTATTTATGTAGCATAGGCCTGATTCAATTTTTGAAACCCTGGTAAAAAAATTCTGGAGCTCTGCTTTCAAGTTAACCAATACTGTGTATTGGAGACGAACACAAATGCTGTAGACAAACTCACTCCAAAAAATAATTAAAAATTAATTACGTATGCAACAGTGACTACAATGGCAAATTCAAGTAGCAAATGCTGCAGTCCTGCAGTCATTTTAAACATCTGTATGTTTCTTACCAGAGCAATTAGGCCCTATCTACTGTCAGGCAGCCATGTTTGAATGTCTTGGGTCAGAATATTCCTAAGGGGAGAAGAGAGAAAAAGACTGGATGGTTTTTATCTTACTGTAAATCGTTAAAAGGAAAGAAGATGGTTCGCGTAACAGTGGTATTAAAGTAAAATGAGTGAAAGAATGCCTAGGGCGTAATAAAATCTTTAATTTGTCATTCATCCTCAGCCTTAGCCAGTGATTGATAGGTGATTTTGCAGAAGTGTCCAGAGAAGATTCTGAGTGAATCAATTTACTATAATATTAATATAGTTCAATTGCAGAAGCATTTGCTTTTTATTGCAACTTACAACTTCTCAATTTTGCTTACCTTTGGGGAATTGCTCAGTTCAGTCACCAGATTAGATGAATGCTGTTGAGTAACACCCGAGTGCCTCAGGAAATAAAAAATCTAACTTTAAGTAGAGCCTTAAAATGTTTGGCCATAGTAAATTTGTATCGAGGAGCAGTAATGTAATACAACCCAGCTGACATAAATATTGCATCCCACGATATTTTATTCTATCTCATGACTTTCTGCCATGGTCCATTTATCTGGTCCATGAACAACTTTATGCAGAGGATAATGGACACTCTTCTGCAACATGAGTTAATACAAAAAGTGAAGCTATGATGTCTCGTATCTCTCCTGCTGAAAGCACTTGCAATATACTTTCTATGCATATTTCATTACAGCAAACTTCCTGTGAAATGAGGGGTTCTGGGTAGTGAAAGCACATTCAACTTCAAAGGAAAGTGGGGTTGTTTCCACTACTCATCTTATCTTCACAACAGTTGTGTTAAGTTTAATATACAAAACCATCAACTGCACTTTTAAGTGCATCTCTCCTCCAGGTCCTTATTTTGGCCTAAGCTAACACCATTTGTTCCTTCTTTAAATTTTATTCCTAATTTCTTTTTTTTTTAAACATGGTTAGAGTAGCCATCTCTCACTTCATATAGTTCACACAAACAAAATATTGCTTTCAAGATAAATTGACACTTAAGAAAAAATACAGCAGAATGGTTTTGCCTGGATAAAATTTTATACCAAGCAAACAGTCAAGCACAGATAATATGATCTGTAATAATAAATTGTTTTTTCTAGATATTTTTCTCATAGTTAAATGTTGCAAATTTATCAAATATGAGAATTTTTCCTGAAGATCTGTTTGTTTATTCTAACATATAAAAACAACATTTTTCTGAAAAAGAAAGGAACAAAATTCAAACTACTTTGGCCTAGTTATTAAGCAGCTCATGCTGATGCTGTGAATTTGTCCTATTCCACAAAAACAAACACACAACAAAACAGAAAACAAAACAAAACAACACAACAAAACAACAACCCTGATTTTCAGCAGCTAAAGAATTATCATAATTTACTTAATTATTATAATCATACCTTCATGAAGAATTTATATGAAACATTCTTTATGCCACACATGGTGCTGTACTGGAAGGTCACTGCTGGGACATGACCTCCCCCAGATCTGACTCCTAGGTAAATAAGCTTCTTCCTTTCTGGCCAACTGAACACTTAGTCTGTTCTGTCATAGGGAAGTGGTAAGGCTGAAGGTATTAGAATATTAAATCTGAACATTGTAATAAGAAGAATTTATTTTCAAAAGTTTCAGCTTTTGCATAAAAGCTAGAGACTGAACCTTCAATGAAGATCACTTCATTCTCAACATTAACGAGTCAGTACACTGAGATATACGTAGTCGTGATATACAAGAGTTACAGTCCATCTTACACTGATAGGTTAGTTGTAGGAGAAGAATGGAAATTTCATAAACAATTAACTGAAAAATCGCACAAGTTTTCATTTTTAGCTTGTTAGGCAGTCTGAACTTTTTAAAGAATACTAGGGAAGACAATTACCAGTGGTTCCAATACCCTTTCTATCTTGACCATTTTTGCTAACTTGTTCTTTGAAGACATTTTTCATTAAAGTGGTGATAAAAATGAGTTTGGGAATTCAACCTATAACAAGTCTCAGAACAGCACTATTCCATGATTCATATGAATTAATGATAGTCTGTTACCAAGGGCTGTCTTTCTCCCACTATGATACAGACAAAATTAAAGAGGCTTTCAAGGCAAACAAAAATTGAATATCTGAATGTGAAGCAGTCATAAAATATACACATATTTTTAAATAAGAATTATTTTTATGCCTTCTTTTGCAAGTTGTCTTTGAGAAAATTATACTCAAATATCCAATTACAATTACTTTTCACAGTTGACTTCTAGACTGACTTCCTAACAAGCTGATCTAACAGACATTCTTCAGAGGCTTAGGCTATATCTGGTAAATCATATCATTTCTGCAGGTTTGATGGCCAGCTGACTGGGGCTTATGAGATCTGAACTGTACTCCAGCTTCAAAGATATCAAGTTTCTACACTTTGCTATTCAAAAAAAGAAAACAAATATAATTGACTCCTTTTGTGAAGCGTTTTGAAATCTCCTGATGTAAAACATTGCACACAAGCTACCTATTGTTATTCTTATTTTCAAGGGAAAGGACTCTTTGCAAAATTACACTGAATGTCCATTTTCTCCCTGGAAAAAAGACACGCCTTGACATGTCTGCTAATGATTTGCTGTGTTACAGTTTATATATCTTGTTCTATTTAACATTTTTTTTATTATTTTTATATAAAAACATTTATATAAAAAACTTTATGTAAAAACATTATATATTAAAAAAATTATATAAAACAGAGTTTTATAAGATGGATTTGCTGCATTGATCATGCTTTCTGTAGGGACCACAGGCATAAGTAACCATGGGGGGGGCACCATGCCACAAGCGGGCTGTCAGTAGGCTTCCAGCATAGCACTGGATGGAAGGTTGAAGGAAGCCCAAACTGTTGACCATATAGTCAAACTGAAGACTACCCTTTCACTGTGGCTGAGGAATAGCCAAGCACTAGAAAAATCTCTTGAAGATGATAATACTCTATATTCTTTCAGTGTACAAATCTTTCTCTTCTACAAAGCATTCTTTCCAGCAGTGCTAAGTACTTAATCACACATGCAGCTACTTATTATGTATATATATTTATATTTGCGTGCAGAAAGAGAAGCAAAGAGTTCGTTCAGAAAATTCAACTCTTCTGACTCATAAACGTCTTTGCTATGAAATCAACAATTTGCAGAAATCTGATACCTTTCTTCCATGAATTGTCACCAATTCCCTGAACATTTTAATATTCTTTTTCTTTCACATAACAAAAAGATAAAATGCAGTTGATTAACCTTTATTTTAAGGTTAAAAGAATAAATATATCTTTACCAAAGGATCAGAGTAGTATTTAATCTGTTGTACCTTGTATGTCTGTTAAGCAGACTTTCAAGAGCAAGGGAAATCTCCTGGGAAAGCTATGTGATGTATGCTTAACTACCACTTTCCCCTGCACTCACCTTGATTTAGTTTGGTTGATGTCCCTTTGGATATGGCAACTGATATTCTCATTGCCAGTCCTGGAATGGCCGTGTGCATGTGCCTGCCTCTGTTTCTATTCTGCTACATTTGTGAATTCATGTATTTTCTCTCTTATTTGTATATAATCCAGAGTCATAAAAGCTCAGCTCACAGAATTTAAGCTCAAGAAGTGACTGGCCTGGCCACCTTTTAATTCTTTTTCTACTGCAATTAATAATTCTGTGGATTTTCCAACTGTTGGAGATCACTATCCTATATATTCACAGAGTACCACTTAAGCCACTAACATTTAGAATTGATTGATATGTGTTCAGCTTGGGAAAGTCATCTTCAATTCCAGTTCCTAGATTTCCCCAGAGATTTTTTTATAATACTGTACGAAATTTCAATTCAAACATCAAGATACTACTCCATCCATTCAACGCTCCTACTGAGGTATCATCTTATTTCCTAAAAGAAGTGTATAGTCCTTTGGCTGGGCATTAACAATAGTAAAGCCTGAATCATGATAACAAGAAGAAATATGTAGAATTGTGTCCCAGTTATTTATTTTCCCCTCTTCTTGATTATTCTCATTTCACCATCAGCTGCATTCAGACCAGGATAAAGGAGATGGATCACTTAAGTACATCCTTTCTGGAGATGGAGCAGGAGACCTCTTCATTATCAACGAAAACACTGGTGACATCCAAGCCACAAAGAGACTAGACAGAGAAGAAAAGCCTGTATACATACTTCGTGCCCAGGCTATAAACAGAAGAACTGGAAGACCAGTGGAACCAGAATCTGAGTTCATCATCAAGATCCATGATATCAATGACAATGAGCCAATGTTTACAAAGGATGTTTACAATGCCAGCATTCCAGAAATGTCAGATGTTGGTAGGTGCTAACATTTAATTTCTGTGTCTGATGTGGATTATTTCTGTAGATTTTATTAAGAGCCCCAAACTGGAAGATAACGAAAGCAGACATCTGCTGTTTGTGTTGAGTAAAAGTAACTGAGTCATTAAAAATATCTGTCTCCAGTGGAATTAGTGACAGTGGTTTGCTGAAAATTTAAGTATCAGTTGAGTGAAACGCTCTCCCTCTGTAGCGCCAGAGAAAAAGCAAATTAATGCATTCTTGTTTAGCTCACAGTGAAAGTAAGCTGAGCTGACCTCTGTTACAGGACACCTTCAAAGAGTTTAACATACATTGGTAACATGATTTAGTTGCACTGCATTGTATTAAGATATGGTCACCTATAAGGGTCAGTACCAAACCTAGAACAAGTTAGCTAATGTTGTTTAGTTCAAGAAGGTAAAAAAGAAGTGAAAAAGGAGAGATGCAGAAGAGAGTGTACACACTTCAGGAAAGAACACTGTGAGCCAAGTCAACCCATCATTAATTCTTAGATATGTCATTACTTTCCTATTAATTTTGTTGCTCATTTTTAGGCAATAGAAATGAGCTACAAAGTCCACTGATGTCCATTTAAATCTTTCCATTTGTTTCAAAGACATCAAGCCATCAGAATGA
>VXAB01012969.1:17043-119611 GCA_013399175.1 Odontophorus gujanensis
AGAGAGAGAGAGAGAGAGAGAGAGACAATTCCTCAAAATATGACTTATGGTTGGATCTTTTTCAAAATAATTCACAGATTTTGATTTTTTTTTTCTCTGATTCTTAGGAAGGTCATTTTTATTTTATGGTTTTTTTTTTTAATTTTTTTTTGTCAGAGAAAAATGGATGGTTGAATGGCAAGAAACACAGCTCTAATCTGAAAAAAATACCCAGGGAGAGAAACATTAATTAATCACAATCAAGAATGAGATTAAAGTAATGCTCAACCAATACGAAAATAAAGACTTCAGGGCATACTATCTCCTCTCATTCATGGGACATGTCACACAGATGTAACCTAACCTGGTGAAGACAGAAACTAATATCCACAGTTTAATATGTGAAGTGAATATTTTATTCACAAGTCTGTTTTAAATCCTAAAACTTAAGCTCATTTATCATGTTTATTAACACTCTGATTAGAATTCAAAACCATTTCCTTCTCTAAAAGATATATGAAAAAACTGATTTACATTCTGATGTCGAACACCTTAAAGTCTAAGTTTGTTCTGACTGTAAATTTCAGTTTAACCTCTTACAAACATGAATAAATCTGTGAATGTATATCCTAGAGCTAGATTCAAACTCTAAACACCTTCCAAATCTGGTGAAAGGTGGGTTTCTGATTTGTTCATTAAACTTATGGTAAAGATTTATGTATCCAATTGATAACTGCAGTTTAATGAACTGAGAAAATGCCAGCTATCATTTTGGTTTGGAATCATTGTCTTTTATGAGCAGAAAAACTCCTACAGAATAAGAATATCTCTACTTATTGTCACATGTTTGACTGGAGCCTCAGCTATGCTTTTCTCATAGACTGTCTCAGACATGAAAAAAAAAAAAAAAAAAAACAACCACAAAAAAGATAGAATTTTACTTTCTATAATTTATCATTGCAGGTACCTTTGTTGTGCAAGTCACTGCAACTGATGCCGATGATCCTACATATGGGAACAGTGCTAAAGTTGTCTACAGCATTCTCCAGGGACAACCATATTTCTCCGTAGAATCTGAGACAGGTCAGAAGACCTTGTCTGTCATTCTTTGACAATGTCTGCAATTTAAAATGACATGCTAAGCCAAGCTAGGACATATTAGACAAAAACTTGAAAGAGATTATACCTCATTTCAGTGCAAAATCTGACAAACTTAATTGAGCGATACAGCTGTAAACATGACACCTACATTATTTTAATCTTACAAGCAATATCTTATAAATACAATTACTACTGAATGTGAGCCAGTTTTCAATCACTTTTAACAAGCAGTGGTACAGAGACTGCCATAGATGCTTAAATTAAACCAAATAGGTTGGCTTTTAGAAGAAAACGAGGAACAGGTGGGTGTGCAAAAGAAGTGCTTAATCCTCATATATCTTCATAATGGCTAAATTAAGACTGAGGGTTTGCTCAGGTTTTTTTTTCTCCTTCTGCTTCTTCAAAACTTGTTTAAAGTAATTATAATTTCTGTACATCTGCAACATATCACTTCAATGCTAATTTTATGAAAGAAATCTTAATTAAGAATAATGATAGAAGAGGTAAAATTGGCTGTTGAGCTACACTAGCAGATCACAAATAGAATCACAAACTTCTGAGTTCTGTTTTTGGAATATATTTAAATTATACATAGTGACTAGAATTTTTTATGGGCTGAATAACAGACTGCTTTGAAGCCTGTGTGTGTAAAGCATGTGAATTCTGACTGACCAAATCTGCTGTACCACCATCCCACTACACAGATACTCTCAGGACTTCTGTCAAACTTGCACAAGTAACAAACGATTTCAACAAACTCCTTAAATGGGAATATCCATTCCGATAAGTTGCTTGAAACTAGAGAAAATGGTTCTCCTCAACATCCTTAAAGGAAAAGAATGGTATTCCAGACAATTAATCAGGCTTTAGAATTGTTTCTTATCTAAATCTGAGAGACTTGGGTAAAGTAGAGATGAGATGTGTCAGGGAAAAACGTGAGGTGAAAAAAATACATCTGAAAAAAAGGGAAGCCAATATCAAAGGAAGCTTCCCTTTCAAGCATAAAGTATTAGACAGTATAAGAAAGAGGCTTTTCACATTGCTGCACGCGTTCTGACTTGGAAAGTTTACCTAGTTACAATATGGATAATGCGCCTAGGAGTTCAGCAGTAATAACCTTTTAGTAATGGGGTTGTATGTGGAAGGGAAGGGAAGCAAGGTAAACCACTGACTTGATCATGCTGCTGAGGAAATTAATTGCAAAACTCCTAGAGTCTAATATGTTATTCTTGAAGCTGTTATGAATTTTCCCATGGATTTCAGCACTTGTATTTCATCCCTTTTGTCTACAAAGGAGTCAGTTCTTAGCCTTAAGACACCCAGTGAGAATGCAAACATTTTGCTTCATGGTACATCTAAATGATTGAATTTCAACAGGAGTTAGGCTCAAAAATGACTTTGTACCTTTGAAAGAGGAACAGACTGACAACATCATTTCAATCAGTGTATAAATAGAAATATACATACTTGGGCATACTTGTATGCTTGCAATTTTTGAAATTAATTTCTCCCATTTTAATGTTGTTGTACTGCCTCTTTAATGATGTCTTGCTGAAGTTAGCTTTTTTCCTCATTTCCTTTTTATTTCTATCTGTCAAAATGAAAATACTGACAGAACAAGAGAGAAAAGGTGGAGTACACTATAATGAACAATAAGCCTTCTTTCAGTTCGGTGAGAGACTTTAGCATGGAACTGAAAGGGTGTAAGTAGTTATGTAAAATGACACTACTCACAGATAGGTAGAACATCTTTCTGAGGATCCCACTACTATTGTGTCTGTCACATTGGCAGCAGCCCGAGATATGATATGACAGGTCTGTAATTTAATGTGCCATCTCTTAACAGTACTGGGCAGAGTTTACTCACACAGAGATTGTTTTGTTCTTTAGGCTGTGGGGTTTTTTTTAAATAAGAATTTCCATCAAAGTCAGTACATTACTTGTGAATTTTACTTCTTTAATTTTCACATTTTAGGCATTATTAAAACTGCTTTGCTAAACATGGACCGTGAAAACAGGGAGCAATATCAAGTGGTTATCCAGGCTAAGGACATGGGAGGCCAGATGGGCGGATTATCGGGAACTACCACTGTGAACATCACGCTGACCGACGTAAATGACAATCCTCCTCGGTTCCCCCAGAGTATGGAATATTTAACTTCTATGTCTTTACAGTAAAATGAACAAGAATCGAGTGGTGTTTGTTTGGTTTTTAAGTCAAGTTTATGCTGTCACGAATTCAAGAAAGAAAAAGGGAATACACAAGCAAGCAGTAGCATCATGCTAAGGTTAATTACGATCAATGGGAAACATGCCTCTAATATTTTTACTACAACTGCAATAGATAGTCTGAGAAGTGAATTAACAATCAGAAACAACTTCTGTTTTTTGCTACCCATTAAATAGCTTTGACTGATACAGTCTATATTTTCTGATCAATATTGTTTTTATAATAGACCATGTGGCTGACTGCATTTTAAGTCCGTTCTAATCTAAAATATTTAACTTTTGTAGCATTCATTTAAGAATGTAAAATGATCCCAAGAGCAATTCTATCAAAGTGAGTGTTAATACCTTAGAAACATTTCCATCAATGGGTTTTTCTATATTCACTGCAAACTTAAAAAAAGGCACATATATAAATATACCAGATATTTCTGCTTATTCTCCTCTTCTTGCTTCAGATTTAGATAACTATGTAATATTTAAAGGAAACAGTTGGGTCAGATCTCTTAGAAAACCATTTGTATTAATGATTGTTCATTGCCATAAGTGATTCAAAGTAATCCAGCTTTCATTCACTTTTCTTTCTCTCTTTTTCCTTCCTTCATTTTTGCTTTTTGTCTTTCCACCACTCTGTGTGTGCATTTGTATATCAGAGTGTCAGTGTGTGTCAAAGTCAAGAGCAGCTGCTCAAAAAAATAATTGCAGATACTATCAGACAAATCAGCAGCTTTGGCAGTTAAGTCATTGGGAATGTTATTGGAAGCAACTTGTCATTTAAGCTCAAAGTCTGTTCTTAGCTGTGGGCAAAACGTTTCCATTTAAATTAAAACAAGTTAAGAGGAAATATAGCACTCTGCCTCCAATGAGTTAATTATACATCTCTGGACATGAGTGTCTTCAATATAAGAGCCAAAGATACAGCTTCATAATGCCAACATTCCCAAAGTAGTTTTTTCTCAGGGGAGAAATTCAGTGCAGCATATTAGTAATAGGCATTTGAGCCAGATTTGCTTTTAGTGTGCTTTTAGTGATACTAAACTGCATTGGCCTCTGGCAGGTCTTAATATTTTATTTGTCTTTTGACCTTAAAACATTTTTCATATACTTTGTTTTATATTGTTAACACAGACTGATAGTATCTAGGAAAGGGCGTATGTTACTAAAGTTGCATATATGTAGGAAAAAACAAAATCCCTTCGTACTAGAAAAAAGGCAGAAGAATAAGTTACTTTTATCCCTATGAAAGTAGGGCAGAAGCTGAACGCTTTTGCACCAGGAAAGCGTGAAGACAAAGCCACTCAGTAACTCATCTGTTCATACCCAACAGTACAGTGGGCTTAGAGATAGCATCCAAAATACCACGAGTCTGACTGACAAAAGTTTCCTCCTCTGTCTGCTGTAGGCACCTACCAATTCAGAGCTCCTGAGTCTACGCCACCTGACTCACCGATTGGCAGGATTAAAGCTAATGATGCAGATGTGGATGAAAATGCAGAGATTGAATACAGCATCACCGAGGGGGATGGATATGACATGTTTGGAATTACCACAGACAAGGACACACAGGAAGGAATTATAACTGTCAAGAAGGTACACATCCTAACACACTTCACACCAACCTTGGAAATAACCAGAAAAAAAATAAAAAACATCTACCACATTTTTGTGGTGCAACATGTTACTTATTAAATTGGATGCCATCTATTAGGAATCTCTACAACATTACTGTTGTAGATTTTATTTTATACAGTTAGGATGCTTTCTTTTTACAAAAATAACAAACGTGATCTGAGGGATCTGAGAGAGTACAAAATCCATGGAGTGGGATAGAATTGAGAAAAAATTCTGTCTGAACATGTCTTCAGGACCCAACTGTGACTTTGTCTCTAACATGCATACAGGATTTGCTCTCTTCTTAGAAAGGTGCTGTGTTAACACCACAGAAACACAGCCTGCTTTGCACCATCAAAAGATATTGAATTGTATAGCTATGAAGTATCAAAGTACAAGTGAATGTATTTTGTCTCATGTTACATTCATGGTGCAATTAATAAACCCATCAGCATGCTTTTCCTTCAGGAAACAAACAAACAAACAAAAAAAAACACCCAAAAAACAAACAACAGTGCCGTGTTGGATCACCATCACAATGGACACCATCTACTAAGCTGCATGTTGGCTGTCAGAAAAGGTGTGAGAAATATTGTTTACAGTGGCCTATCAGGCAAGCTTGATAAGGTTACAGATATCATCCTCCATCAGTTCAAGTTCAGTCATCACTAAAGAGACATTGTGGAGATTTTCTGAACGTGCACTTGCTTTTGATATCAGTACGACACCTGTCATTACTTGTTTTTTAAGAGATGCCTTTAAGGGGCTGATTATGATATCAGTCTAGCTCTGTTTGCATTTCTGTCTCTTGGTGACTGAAGCTGTGAATCTTCTATAGCTAAACGGGAAACTGGGGTAACTAGCCTCTCCTCACATTACACTAAGGAATATAAAAAATGATTCCTAAATACTTCTTCAAATTCTATCAGTGTGTGATATAGTCATAGCCTGTCATAAAATCGTGTTTCCCATGTGTGGTCCTGGATGTCTTCAGACATCAAATAACACAGTAATTCATTTCAATGATGGAATGTCAACATGTTAAAAAGGAGCTCCTAGAGAATCCCACTTCAGTGTATGGTGCTTAAGGTCAAGAGATGGCCAAGAAAGCAACAAAATTCCAAAACCAACAGGATAAAAAGCATGAAGAGTTGAGGCTACTTGAGGAAGCTACAATTAATTGGAGTTTAGAAGTTCTTGGTGGAGAATTCCCTGCAAAAATGTTTTTTGCTTTTTGTTTCCTAGAACTTGCCATCAGTGGCAAACAGCCTCAATTTTCTTCTCTCTTCTGGCATGTTAATTCCAGTTCAGGCTCCTGTTACCTAGCACAGACTTCCATCCTCCAATTCATTTAGCTCTTCTGGTTGCTCATCACAGCCATCCCCACAGACTTCTCAAACTTTTTTTTTTTTTTCTTGCCAGGCACTGGATTTCGAAAATAAAAACTTGTATATTCTGAAAGTGGAAGCCACCAATACTCATGTGGACCCTCGATTCCTCTACTTGGGGCCATTCAAGGATTCAGCCACAATCAGAATTCAAGTGGAGGATGTAGATGAACCCCCTGTGTTCAGCAGACCAGCATATATAATTGAAGTGAAAGAAGATGTTCCAATAAACAGTGTAATAGGAACAGTAACAGCGCAGGATCCAGATGCTGCCAAGAACCCTGTCAAGTAAGCACAGACTTTCAGATCACTCTGAATTCTTCTACTGCTTTAATTTTGCCTTTTTTTTTTTTTTTTTCATGTGAGTACACAGAAATAAATCCCTTTTAAAAGGGTATGCATATATATGGAGTAGTATAGATGGTAAATGATCTCTCCCGCTTGAGCATATCTGTGTATGTGTGATTGCGTCTGCATGGCCCTTGCATCTTGAGTTATATCCTAGCCTCTTCAGTAAATAACATTTGTGGTTATTTTTACCATGGGAGACTTTACTGGGAAAGAACACTACAATGATGCTAATGTTCTCCTTCCACCTCCAGCATTTTCGAGTGCAGTATGGTGCATCCTTTGGCTATATCACAGAGTAGTGATTCAGCAGCTCACTCTTCTCCCATCTATTCATATCTGATTAACAAAGGTCACATTTACTTACTATATACCACAAGCAGAAATGCCTTGAAAGCACTTTGGTTCACACACGGACTCTGCTCTTGCTTATATTAGTGTAAGGTTAGTGAGATACAAATCAGGCTCATGGACTTCATAAATTACAGTTGCTATGACACAGTAAATTAGTTGTAGAGGAAATGGAATAAATGCTAAGATTGGTGTAGCTAAACCTAAGCCTTCTTTTTTTTTTTTTTTTTTGTAAATTAAAAGTTCGATTGTTTCAGTACACCTGAAAACTGGAGTACTGGAGTACTTAAATCATTTTAGATAGAATATGAAAGAACTTATAAATATCTGGGTGCTTTAATTGCTGCTGGCAAGGCAGAAAGAGGAGGAAATGAAAAATACAGCAATATTAAATCCAGGTCAATTTTTAGCATGTCTCTAGGTTAGGCAGGTTGGAAATGCAATAGTGTATTTAGATCAAAGATAGAATAATACAGGCTTAATAAAAATCCAATCCATCAATGTTTTTTACATCTGCAAATAGCTATCTCTTATCAAGATGTTTTATGGTGCTTATGAAGCATGAGTAAGTTTTAAGCTCTTAGCTCATCTTGTGAGATGGGTAAATACTACCATCTTAATTTCCTAGAAGAAACTTTCTGGCAGAAACCCTCTGTGTTTGAATGCCTTGCCCTGCACATGAATTCTTGCTCAAGACTAGACCTTGTAATTTTAATTAAGGTTTGCTTTCATTTATATCATGGCATGCAACAATTATAGGAAGTTCTGGATTAGAAGAGTGACTATAGTGACTTGAAGGGCAACATGGTGTTCTGCTGACTGTGGTGAGTTTCAGGGGAAGAATAAACACCATCTATAGCATGCCTTCATGGGTATGCTGGCATGAAGATGAAACACTGGCTGATGTAAAACCCAGGCAAGACCTTTCCAGTCTTCATACAAACATACTACTAATAATGTGCAACAATAAGAGAGAAAAGAAGAAAAATAGAAATAAGGAAGAGGTTAGAGGAAAAGAAGATATCACAGCATACAATAAATATGAAAATCAGTAAGAGGGAAAGGAAATCAGCAGAGAGCAGCAGCCTGTGAGATGTTATCTTGCAATAGATGTACGTAAGTTGTTCTGAAAGTAATGCCTCTTATTTATTTCTATGGAAACTACATTAGATATAAAGAGCATAATACTGTTATTTGATAGAGCACATTCTCAGCTACAAAACACTATTTTTCAATACAGTCAGCACAATCAGCTATGCATTTTCCTTAGGGATGAACAAGAAAGAGCCTGCATACTGTGTTCATAAAAATCTGCATCAGTGGAGGTGACCCACTGTTGCTGTCTCCACTGCTGGAATGCAGCACCTACAGCCTCACTGTGCTCACTGTTTGGTCTCTGTAAATATTCAGCAAGTATTGATGAATGTCAATGACTGCAATTTTTTTCCTCATGGAAGAATTCAATGACACACCTTTGTTTCATAAGCACTTTCATGTCAGACTGCTCCTCTGCTGCCATCTGTCATATGGCAACAAACTGTAACGGAATGTTGATGGGAAGGTTCAGCCTCTACTGCCATGCCACAAACATTCACCTCTGTTGCAGCTGGGCAACATAATAAAATAGGGGGCATTACTTTTGGAGCAGACCTCATAATTTTATGGTGCTAACGCCTTGGCTATCTCCTAGAATTTAGAATCAGAGGTTGAGTCTCCATCTTTTTGACAGGGTGATTTTTTTTTTTTCCATCATGCAATGGAGATGTTAAATCTGATTTTTGCTCTGAGCTTCAGGGAAGATGCAATTAGACTGTATATATATGGCTTGTCACTTGCTTGTCAATTTTCCTTGACAGTTAAAAATAAAATCTTTAGATACTTGATATTACAATGAAAGCCTTTCATTTTCTCCTCTACTTGAGTGAAGATTTCTCTTTTTAAACAAACTGAGTCCTAACTCTGTTAGATGAAAGCCCCTTTGATCTTCCATTAAAGGAAACCTTCACAATATCATTATGAAAATGCATTATGAAAAATTCACACACACATCCCTTCCTGACCCACAAATCTTCCTGACTCGCGGTTGCATTGAACGGCAAGCTGCTGAGCATCAGGAGACAGTGAAGCAATAGCCAAATATGAAGCAGATATCTGCCCTGGTTGAAAGAGTACATCACCATCTGTGACCTGTGTATCACTAGAGCATCACTCCAGCTCTTATAAATTAGCCTTTCTTCTGTGTAACATTAAGGAAATACGAAAGTACACCAATAAATGTTTGGCTATATTTGAATAACCATACATGCCATGCATAGCAACGTTCATAGAGTCCTGATTAATTCTCCACTGTCCAGCTGTGCTATGAGAAAAGTTTTGCATTCTGCTTTTGCTTGATCTAAATAGAAGTGATGTTATGAACCACTGCATACTGAAAAAAAAAAACAACAAAAAAAAAACCTACAAATAAAAAAAAAGCTGCAACCAGCATTGTTGTATTGTACATCAGATCTCTGTAAATAGCTAGTCAAGTGTTTTTCTTCTTGCTATAGTAACTCTTTAGAGTCATAATGAAGTTCATCAGTCACTGGAGCTGTCCTCCTGCTGTGATTTGATTTACAAAAGTTTCTTAGATTAAAATGATCCACAAACAAATGTAAGGCTTAATTTTGTTTGTATATTTTAATGACAACATAATTGCATGTGTTAGATTCTCATTCTCTTGCCCCTTCTTCCTGCTATGTACAAGGAGAGAATGAGAATATATATAGATACCTTTTAACTTTCTAGCTTGTCAACTCCTCAAGGTTTGAAAGTGAAGAGGTCCTGAAATCTGACAAATACGCATCAGTAATTTCATTAAATAAATGTAAAAATGAGTTTGATGTTGTCTGCTTAATTCTTACTGCGTTATGATCCATAAGTCAGAATCACCACCAGTTCTGCATAATTAACAGTCCTTGACCAAAAGAGACTGGATTATACAAACTGAGAAACAGAACTGACAGTCTGGCTTATTAAAATCATCTTTTGAGACCAGGGTTAATGATATAATTAGAATATACTTTAACCGCATTGACCTTGTTTGTATTTTCTCTTGAATATGAAGAAATAAAATTAACATTTCATTAAGAAGCCGTTCTCTGGTTATTTTGTTTTTCTTTTTTTCTGAGTTTAACTTTCCTCTGCACAAACAACTGAATATACATTTGGTTTTACTAGGATTTACATTTTTAAATTCTTAATGTTTTGAAGAAGTCTTCAATGTATAAAGCTCCAGAACATTTTCCTTCATTGCACTCAGATACTGTATCACAGATGCAGTTGAATCTGGGCACTCTCACAAAGTAACGATAGTGATTACAATATGCCAAGGCATTAAAATCTTCTAAGGTTGCAAGATATGTTAAGTCCATTCATAATATGAAGCGTGCATGAAGGCATAATTGAAGAAAAAAAAAACAGTGGACAACTCATGCCTAAAGCTAGATGCTTTCTTAAATATCTTGCTGAATAAGAGCCTGAAACATACTATTAGAGTTGGCTAGAATAGCTAATCTATGGAAAATCCTGGTATTTTTATTTCAAATAAGAATGAAAAATCTAGATGTACTGTGAAATGGAAATACTGAAGTATTTCACCTGAAGGATATGGAAATGAGCTGCAGAATGTCTGAAAAATGACTGAATTCACAAAATACCAACATAATATCATATAAAAGCCCGAATGAATGAAAGTTAAAATGAAATGTTTACCATATCAAATACTTACTTTGTCAAAGTATATGAGAGTCAAACTGCTTGGTACAAACTTGTTTCCATCAAACATTTCAGCTAAGTCAACAAATTCACGTGTAATATTTACATTTGGACAAAACTACACGGTTTGCTGGAGCTGTCCCGTCACTCAGTGCTGCCTATTCCATACCTTCACAGACACTTTGTTCAAGCTGTCAGTAATGTTATAATGGTGCACTGAGAAACTAGGCTAGTGACACCAAAGTTGACTTCATACAGCTAAATTTTTTGTATTGTTAGTCAACTGACAGTGAAGAATAAGGACTGTATCCGATCATGAAAAACTAGTAGAGTGTGCCTATGCAAATACTACCAAATTAGTTTGCTCTGTGAGTACCCTTGAATTTCATTTGGTTGTTTCCATAGAAATTGAACATGTAAAAAGAAAGGCAATTTATTCTAAACAATTAATACTTACCGTAATTTTAGGGAGGTGCATTTCACTAAATTCTCATTTCAGAATAAGACCTGGTTAACTTGCTGTGGATATCATATCTCATTGTTTTCACTTGAAAAAAGAAACCACGCAGTTACAAAATAATTAGCAGATCAGCATTTTCAATTTAAACCTTTCTTAAAACCACTTTTTGAGCTGGATTCTTCTATTTGCTCCTATCTGTGTGCAAGATCTTTCTCAGAAGTTAAGAAAATACACAGGCCCTGGAAAATCTGTACAGAATAAAGGATGTGTCATGGAGCTGCTCCTAGAGTGGAAAAGGGAGTGAAGATTTTTCTTATGCCTCTGCCTTCCCCTCAATTCTACAGTGACAATGAGCTCTGCCAGTCATTCTCCTGGCCCAGTTTTCATTTAATTGCACACCATCTCAGCTGTATCTCAGTTTTATCTTTGCCTAGACACAACAGTAGCTTCCTTGCCTCCACTGATGTGTAGATTAAGAAAGGATACTGGGCTTCATAAGGTTCTGTTCTGGATTGTACACCAGCACACACACAACTTGCAACAAGAGCAGAATAATACAATTGTATTCCTGTTTTACCAACATCAGAAACACGTTTCTGTCAAAACATCCACTGTTTATGTGAAAATTTTCTCTCATGAGAGATAAATGAGGTGACAACATTCGGATTAGGATAGATGAACACCGTCCCATGAACTGGAGAGTTCTGCTTTTAAAGTTGGATCCAGTTCAGCAGGAGAAGAAAGAGTAAAATCAGACTATAAAATTGCACCTGTACTTAGATTATGAGCTCCAGAGCTTGTTATCATTTGTTTTCACATTTGGATATCAGCAAGTAGGGCTGAGCATGTTAGTTTTACTGAATTACAGGAAACATTTAGGTGATATACATTGTGGAATAATGAATCTCTATTTCATACCAACTTGTTATTTTGCGGGCAGTCTTTTTTAACCCTGGGAAGGGAAAGGCAGAAATGCATCCTGGCTATCAAATTTCCCATCAGAAATTATTTGGAACAGTTGGGATATAAAGCCATTAAAAAAGGTTTTGATAATGGGGAAGCCAACTCAGCCTGAAAAAAAAAAAAAATTCATATCTTTCAGGACACAGACTTCACATTTCTCACTAAAAACAAAGCTTTGATGATTCTCAGAGGTATGTAAATTCCACAGTAATCCATTTATTCAATGACAATGCCCCACCTTCTAAATCAAACGTCCAATGTGCCATTATCCAGAAGCTCTTTGTGTGAATAGACACCGAAGCCTGCATTGAAAACAAAAGGCAACCCCATTTACTGGGTGTTTGATGTCTAGTCTTAGAAAATGGTTTAAGTACATAGAAAATAAATGGAAAACAATCTTCTAACCTCTCTCTCTGAATTTGCAGGTATTCTGTAGATCGACACACCGATATGGACAGAGTATTCAACATCAACTCAGGAAACGGTTCAATATTTACTTCAAAAACTCTTGACCGGGAAACACTGCTATGGCACAACATTACAGTAATAGCAGCAGAGATCAGTAAGTCAAACCTAAATACCACTGCTGTCCCTGATGTAATGAACTTCGCCTTCTAACTGAGAGCGTGGAAAGCATGGCTGGACAGATGTCAAGTTATATGGATAGGCTGCTCAATACTAATGAAGAAGTGGAAACTGAAAAAAAATGGTCTGCAGTTTTATGCTTACTAGGGATGCAGTGCATGAAGAGGTAACAGCTGAGAAGGAAGGAAGGCAAGAATTCTATATTTTCAATTAGTAACTGCCACAGTGACTCAGTGAGTACCAAACAGGAGTATGCAGCAAATAAAGTGGCTTAAGGTTAAACTGCATTCCTTGAATGACTTCGCTGTGATCCAGGCCGAATGGCAGGATGTTTTCTAGTAGGAGTGAGGTGGCTGGGCTGAGCTAGGTGCCCAAGTCTTAATCAGCTTTTTATTATTTCAATTTCCAACACCCGTAGTAATTTTTATTTTTTTTTTAATTTGGAACCCCTGGTTACAAACCTGTCTGTTGCTTAGTTTAGGACTGCTCAGAAAAAGTAATCTTGTGGTAACAGTAGTCATTTTTATTTTATGAACTGACATGTCGGTGATCTAGATAGCGCCATGCATGCTAGGCAGCCTTAATAAGTAAGCCTCTTTATTCTAGTGCACTACCTATAAACATATGGTATACTACAGAATACAATTCCATCCACCTTTGCAGAATCCCCAGGAATATGCCAGAATTGTAGATAGATCTAGTATTATCAGTTCTGGGACTGTCCCAGAGGTCAAATGGTATTTTTTTTAAAACATGATCTGAGAGAAATATAAGTTCTACTTTCTCATTTTGAGTGCATGTGTTTGTGTATGGCTCACTCAGCTGCTGAATGCTGAGAAGAATGTAACTAAGAGGTACTTGACTTCAGTTTTCTTCACTCTGTAGGGTTTTTTTTTGAAGCTGAAAACTGTTGTGATACATGTGATGCTAGTGAGGCAAGACAGATGGCCTTGTGTAAGACCAGTGCACTAGGGCCTACAGGAATGATGTTTTTTTAAAATAGTTTTCTCTCTCTTTTGAAAGTTTGCACCTTTTTATGCCAGGTATGTGGTTTCTGCATACCAAACACTGACTTCTAGCTGACTGTTAGCCAGATGTTTGTGTTTCTGCTAAGTCTTTGAAGGAGTGGTCTAGTGTCAAGAGTTGTACACTAGAGTCTGAGCTCCTGGATAGAAGAGAAGGGAAAAAATAAACACCTAAAAAGGAAAGAATACCAAGAAGGACACTTACTTTGATCCCAGTGGAACTGAAACAACATGCACTACAGCGAACTGTGTAGTATCTGAAAAACAAGTTAGTATCTATATGAATTGATTTCAGTCCTTGCCTCCTTCCCTTAGGGCAGAGCTTTTACTGGGCCAAATGCTCTCAGATAAACCTTTTGAGCCTGAAACAAGTTTCTGCCTTAATTACAATTCCTCTTTAGTCTGAAACATTCCAAGCTGCAATAGCCTTCCCAGGATGTGCATCTCTGAGCCTAGACCAAATTTGGCCTAACTAGGGTAGATGCCTTCCAAAGGCAATTTTCTTGGCTGAAAAGCAGCTACTACTGAAACAAGCCTTGGTCTGATCCAGGCTCCCACACTAATTTTAGTCTCCAGAGACTAAACTGGAAAACACCACTGCTTAGTGCTCCTGGCTAGAACTAGACATTTCAAACAAGGCTACCTAAATCCCATTCTGCTACATTAATTTCTCTCAGTGACACAACATCACTAATTCAGATTACTAAAGAAGTAATCTAAAGGAAGTATCCATGCCAGACACAGGCAGGACATGCACAAAGGGATGGATGCAAAAAAGTGGTGAAGTCATAAAGAGAAACCCCTTTCAGTGATGACTGTTCACAAGTTTATTTTACAGTATAGAACTAATGCAAATGCAGAAGTTGTTTTGTCTTTAATTTTCTAAAATTATCAGTTAGTAGAGATAGCTGCATTTTTTAATGCTCTCCTGTTTCACTTGTATGAGCTGCAGTTGCTCAGCAGTCCTGAGAGTGCTCTGAATGTTGCAAACAAATCCTTCATGAAACACAAGGATCACTACATCTGCCACAGTCAGAGGCAAACTGATAATGAAGCTCAGTGCACAGAGCTCCTGACTCACAGCTGCAGAATCACAGCTCACCAGAGACAGTTCTGAGGGTGCTTTAAAATAAATACTCTTTACTCAACACTTAAAGGTAAATCAGGATCGGCAGGACGCTAGAACAGCATTCTGAAAAAAAAAGAAACAATGTTTAGCAGTTGATAGGTAAACATAAAACGTAATACCATTAGAGAGATGGATTTTAAGCAGATCTGTCTGTTTCATATGGTGGAACTTTTTTTCCTTTGGAGATGGAGCTTAATAGTAATTACAGAATAATGTCAAAAAAAAAAAATCTACTCCAATTCATTTGCAAAAATAATTTGAAAGAAGACCAAAAGGTCTTTATGATGTATAAACATATTTCAACTCATATTCCTATGAAATCATAAAGGCCCCCATCCACAGAACATATTGGCTTTTATATAGCTTCTATTTATTATACTCTCGTTTTAAATTGTGAGGATCTTAAGCACCTCAAAGTAAAATGAAAATACGTAGTTAATAGTTCAAGAAAGCAGGAAAAAAGACAATTGTAATTTTGGGGAGGAAAAGAAACACATTTGGCAATATATTTGAATGCATTTTTTTAGAAAGGTACGCCCTTAAGAACAGTCTTTCAAGTAACCCTGCAAATTCAAATGAGTAATTCTATTTCTGCCTATTATAAAAATTCAACATTTGTATTGATGTATTTTAGCATAAAACTCAGCCTAGTCTATATTGCACGTAGATATTTTATACATTGGATGAATTTAGCCCAGTGGTTTATATTAGAAAGTGTTTTATGCCTAACAGAATCATATTGCCATCAATGGGACTGTGGAGCTTTAAAGTGCAGTATTTTGTCCAAATGACTGAGCTCTGTAATACGAATATACAGTGCCAATTTTGGGGAATGCATTTTCAAATTTATAGAAGTTTGATAAATACAGTAATAGGGTTTTTATTAAAGCTTAACTCAACAAGCTACTATAATGACTGCTTGTAGAAGCATGCAAACTCATAGATCTGTATTTCATTCCACTGTTGTTGTTTTTTTTTCTTTTTACTTGGATCATAGATTAAAATGTATTAATAAACTATGTTGATATGGGTTGGAAATGAATGTAGCAAAACTCAGTGCGAGTCCTTGTGAATGGGAGGAGGTGGGTATTTATGTCATTTCAGTCCTACTCATTCCCTCAAGGATTTCATTCTTGCACTCCCACACTCTCCCAAGTACTACAGTGGGTACGTCTAGGTCAGATGTCCTGGATCATTTTTGCAACATATGGAGGACATGGGACACTGATCGACTCTGGAAATGTCTCTTGGTTTACTCTTGATTAGTGAAGACAAATTTATTTGGGGCAGGCCTTTTGCCTTTTAGGATCTGATGGTAATTATGACATGCCCTTTGGACTCAGATCTTGCCTGTTTCTTCCTTCATGCCTCTCAGACAAGGTTGCTGCCCATTGTCTTTCCTTCCTACTTTGAGTATCTTTTTGAAGATCTGTCTTCTCTGTTGTCCAACAGGAAAAGGAATGGTCTGCACAATGTGCTGCATTTCCAACCATTTTCATTTCTGTCTACGAGGTTAACAATATTTTTATCGCTACTTTATGCTCAGTAATATCCTTGTCAAATTCAATCCCTTGATCCTACCAAGTCCTGAAAGCCAAAAAGAAAAGAAAAAGGAAAAAAAGCTTACATACAGAAATCTGCAGATTTTATATAGTGCTGGTGTGCTTCAGCTGATACATTTTAAAATCAACTCTAGAATATTAGCCAAATCAATCCACAGAAGATTAGAAAATGCCTGTGATCACAGCAGCGGTTATTATTTATGTATAGTAGTGATAATCATGGTAGCTTAAGGAATTCTGTCATGAGATTTTCAGGGGAGGGAATATTGCCTCTTATAGGTGGAGAGGAAAAAAACAGCAACCCCATCTTCGTGAATACTCAGTATTCCTGTCTCAGAGTTAAGGAAGGGAATATGTTCTGCGAATGTTGTTACCAGCAAGCAGGCTAATAAATATATATCATTTAATTCTGGTATAGTGTTTTTATAGATATATATACATTCATAATCATGTTCTGAATGTCCAAAGTAACTGGCAAACCTTGAAATCCCACCCAGTGATAACTGTAATGTTTACACAGAATCAGAATATGATAATATAGCCCAGTTTTATTATATTCATCTCATAATGTATTTTCCCAGGAATTAACAGAATATAATGAATGAAAAAGGAATTGAGGCACTGAGCCCCTAAATCTGTCCTTGTCTTCTATACTGGGTCAGTAGCTGGGCTAAATAAAATCTCTGTTTTTTTTTTCTGGTTTTATCATTTCAGACAACCCAAAACAAAGCAGCCGTGTCCCAGTGTTCATTAAGGTTTTGGATGTAAATGACAACGCTCCAGAGTTTGCCATGTTTTATGAGACCTTTGTCTGTGAAAATGCAAAGGCAGATCAGGTGTGTTTGTTTGCTTGTACTGAGAAAATATTCCAAATGAATTGCTTTTGCTACTTCTCTTCACCACCTCATCAAGAGATGCACCTTGCACTGCATCAGACTGTCAGTTTAGCAAAATTAAACTGAACTGTGCCTGCACAGCGTCTGATTACACTTAGTATTCTTGCAGCTAATATGATACTATGTTTTACACTTGTTTTCTGTACTGTGCCTTGTTATCTCTGATTCATTTTCCCTCTGTGATTCTCTGCTATATTCAGGCACCTCCACTGTCTCCTTCAAAAACTGCTACAGGTCCTGTCTGTAAGATAATTATTTTCTCCCAGATAACTCTCACTCTACCGGTGCTATTACTAAATGTTTCGAAGTAGCAGATAATTTGGAAGAATCAGACAAACAATTCTAGAGACTTGGGATTTGGTTAGCCAGACTGGACTGTCTCATCTTTCATTTCTGCTGCCTGTCACGTGCAAAGCTTTCCTACCCAGCTGGAATGGCATCAACCCAAACCTGCTGTGGAAGTCAACGCTATTTTCCTGCCAAATTTCAAATTCATTATGTTACTGGTTAATGGTACAGGACACAATAGCATGGTGATCTGAAACAGCATCAGGAGCACATGCATCGCTTTTGTTATGCTTATGATAGCAGCATCAGCTGCCTTAAAGCAACAACAACAAAAACAACAACAATGAAATCACTTTATAATCCTACAGTAGATAAATAAGCATAAGGTCCACTGACATTGAAGATAATTTTGTTCTGATTGTTTCAGCTGATACAAACATTGAGTGCTGTTGATAAAGATGACTCTTACAATGGACACCAGTTTTCATTCTCCATAGCTCCAGAGGCAGTCAGCAGCTCAAACTTCACACTTCAGGACAACAGAGGTGAATTCCTAGAAAGACCTTTCCTTGTTATCTCACTCTTGCTTTCAGTCTTCAGGTGAAGATAAAACGTGTGCTTTATGATTCCAGACAACACAGCAGGGATTTTCACCCGAAAAACCAGATATAACCGGCATGAAACGAGTACCTACCTTTTGCCAGTGGTAATATCAGACAATGACGACCCTATCCAGAGCAGCACTGAAACGGTGACTATTCGGGTATGTGCTTGTGACCATCGAGGAAAGATGCTGTCCTGTAATGCAGAAGCCTTGATTCATCCTACTGGTCTTAGCACTGGGGCTCTCATTGCCATTCTTCTCTGTATCATTATATTACTTGGTAAGTGGCTCAGACGTATTCTGTTCTTTACATGGTTGAAGTGGTTTTGAGCAGTTCAAAGAGACACACAAAAGACAAAAAACAAAAAAGCAAAAAAAAAAAACAAAACACCAAACCACATGGAAAGTTTCTCAGTACTTTCAGAACAATCAAGAAATTAAAAAGGGTCACCTCAAAAGAAATGGTGCAAGGGGGCAAAACTTCCAGATCAAAGTGGTCGGTATCACAGATGTCAGCGACTTATTTTCCATTGCTGCAAGGTGGTTATACCAAGGCTAGAGTAAGAACAAAGCAGAGGCATCCATGTCTTATCTGACATTTCTATTATTGTATTTCCTTCTCTGAGGGATGCTGGCGATATGGTGTACAGAATACATCCTACCTAATCTCAGCTGTCTAAAAGCTAGACACATTCAAGCAAGATGAGACAGCTGGGCTGCACCCTTTGCTCAATGGAAAGAGACAGGCACATTCAGAAAGCCATCCATTCCATCCCCTTATTGGATGAGGATATCCACACACTGCAGAGTGAATTTATCTCTTTCTGTTGACCTCAGAAGGGGTCCAGATAACTTAATTTTAAACAATTATGTTCCCATGTCTAACCTAGGGGCAAACAAATGACACTTAGCGCTTCTGTTCCACTGGAGTAGGATGCTGAAATGGGGTGGCTATGAAAGCATTCTAACACCTCAATGTTAGAATGACACACAGATCTCTGGCTACAGCATTTACAGGTGGTCAGATTTTTATTTATTTATTTATTTTTAATTGAAAAAATAAAGCAAGTCTGCATCACCACTCACGTTCCTCTCATGCAGATTCCACTCGTCTTGTTCAGCAAAACTGAGATGTGTCCATCAGCCATTAGATGTAACCTATTAATCTGTGGAGAACTGTGCAAAATACTGCAGTCAGTCCTCAGGGAGACTTTATGAGTCACCATTAGCAGCTGACCAGAAAAGAAAGGAATCAGACCAATGTCATAGCACTAGGGTCAAACAGGGGAGAAGAAATTCCCTAGTGATTCCACTTGTTTTTACTACGTTTGTATCTTCCTCAGACATGCTCATCACTGTATGCTGATCACCCTGAGCGTTACTATTGACAAATGTTTTCTCCTTCCAGTGATGAGTCAAAGACCATATTGTGACACTCAAACATCAACAATATAATCATGGCTTGCCCAGATAAGCACTATCATCTCTTCAGAAAAGATTCAGACAAAAACAATCTGAACCTTAATTTGCCATTAAATTTATTTTTCAAAACATGATATCATGGCCTTTAAGGGTTGAGCTCACTTTGTTATCAAGTTCCTTTCCAGAAAAAGAAATCAATCTAATGCCGCAGATAGTCTTGCACTAGTTAATACAACTGTGCTCATTAATATCAATCTGACATTAAACGATTTCCTGTTTTATGTCAATCGAAAATAATTGATTCTATGTGCTAAGCAGCACTTTATGTCAATTACTGCTCACGCCACCATGCACCATAAGCAGATTTTCAATTAACTCAGCTATATAATTTTCTATTTTCAGGCTGGTTGCAAGGTTTGCATGTGCAATCACTACTGAGGGAAAAACAATACTCTGGGCAAACCTGAACCACAACTTAAAGTTTAGCAGCAACAAAAAATGCCCGTAAAGTGCTGGGTTTATTTTCAGATTGAGTAGGTCTAGTGGCTTATCAGGAGGCCACAGATACTGCTACAAACTGACATGCTTATAAAGTTGATGTACTTTAACGTACAACATCGAATGTTGAGTTGTCTTCACTTCGGTTCCTTCTTTTTTATTTTTATTTTTTTGCCTACGCGTTCAGTGCAAAATAAGAAAATTCAAGTATCAGATGTGACATAATTATCAAGTAGAATTCTAGAATATTCTGTATAACACATTTTTTGTCACTAATGAAATACTTTAGAGACTCTTCCATGTAAAAACTATCAATCCTATGCTTTCTCAGATAATTATGACTGTCCTGTAACAGAAGCACATTCAAAATTGACTCTGTTTTTCAAGTTCTTTAAAGATTACTCCAGCTATCTGTTTTCTCTAACATAGATCTTTTCCTAGCCCTCCTATATAGGATCACAGCTTCATGTTCATAGGGAGAAGAGTTCTCCCTTATTGCACAGTTGCACAAAAAAAAGGTCACTCAAACTAGGGTCTTTATGTGACAACAGAAGTGAATCATCACTGGGATAAGAACCCGAAGCTTTTGCCATCTGAACCATTCTTGCTTTTTCAGTTTCTCCACCTTACTTATTTCCTTTTGACTCCTATTAACCGACTTTTTTTCTTAAATTATTCCTACGGTAAATATACAGTAAGAATTAGCATATTTTCCTAATCCAAACTATCATACTGGAATGCCTCTACAGACAACAGAGAGAAAAAGTACAAGACTCTTCTGCAAAATGTTAGAGCATACCTAACATCTAGATCTAAGCCGTTCTCCATGGAAGCCCATCATTAAAAACAGACCAAAAAAGTAACAACAGAAACACAAAGAGGGACAACAAAAACACGAAGAGGGACTACAAAACACAGACTTTTGTCTGCCAAGAGACACTATGTTTCAATGGAATAAAGTTTTGTTTTGGGGATGTCCTCAGTCCTTGACAGTGCTCTTAACAGGGTTACAATCAAGGAAGGGACTGAAAAAAAGAGTCTGTTACCGTGCTCTGACTCACACACCATTTTAGAAATACAGTTTTAGAAATACAGCTGACATGAAAGATAACTTTGATCTACCTTATCGTCTCATATCAATGAGCTTAGGCATTTTCTGATTTGTTTTGCTTTGCTCTGAGAGAACTATAAAGACAGCAAGATCTGTCTTTTTTTTCTCCGAGTCTGCACAGCAGAGATGAAATATTGGGCACTGTGGACTTGAGACTACCAAGCATCCCTGCTTCTTGCTGCTGTTCATTTGTAAATATTGGGTCATTTACCAACTGAAAGTAGAATCCAGCTAAGAAATCTGAAATCAACTTCTAAAAGAAATAAAATGTCGAACACATCACCTCCTGTCCTCTGTGTATACTTCTCCAGGGATCATTATTGAGTGAAACTGTTTAGGTTTGGATCAGGGCCTTTTAAAGAATTCCTATCTTCTGAATAAATTATATATATAAACACACATTAGAAGGAAAAGTATAAAACATCTTCTGCGAAACATAATCCTTTGGCAGATTTAATAAAAACATTGCCATATGGCAGTATCTCATATGTCACAGGCTTTAAGCTATATACTTTATAAGGCAAGCTATACACTTTAAAACATGGTATCCATTGTAAAAGCATGCCAGGAAAGTTAATAAAATAAACTTGGACTTTGAGTGGGTTGAGAATCCATCCCATATCCTAAACTATTCCACAGAAGGAAAGACTTGAAGTTCAGCTTTACTAACCTTTTATTAAAGCCCAGTAGACACTAGTCTTGTCCTTCGCACAAGTTTCATCTCATCCTAGATGTGCAAGGTATACAGCACATATATAACATGTTTTGGTGCAAGTGTTTCTCCCTTCCCGGCTCTCATGGAACTATTTTTGTCCTCCAAGAAACAGAGTTGCTATACAATTCTGGGTAAAAATAGGCCTGCTGACAAGAACACACTGCTCAACTTCTTACCAGCCTGACATCTCCTTTGTCTGCTGCACACTCATGCCACAACATCTTTCACAGTGTTCACAAGCAGAAGAAGCATAATCTAAAAACCTGACATGCACATTTGCAGTTTTGCAAAACAACTTCTAAAACTTAGAATTTAAGCCCTAGCTCAGCACTTCATCTGGGTTTTAATGGATTTGGGGGATTAACTTTTCCCTTCCTCTCTCCCTTGTTTTTGTTTCCAGTTACAGTGGTGTTGTTTGCAGCACTGAGACGGCAAAGGAAAAAAGAGCCTTTGATTATTTCCAAAGAAGACATCAGAGACAACATTGTCAGTTATAATGATGAAGGTGGTGGAGAGGAAGACACCCAGGCATTTGATATCGGCACGCTGAGGAATCCCGAAGCCATAGATGATAATAAATTACGCAGAGACATTGTGCCAGAAACGCTTTTCATACCACGGCGGACTGCAACAGCCCGAGATAACACGGATGTCAGAGATTTCATTAACCAAAGGTTAAAGGAGAATGATACAGACCCAGCAGCCCCCCCATATGACTCGTTAGCGACCTACGCATACGAAGGTAATGGTTCTGTGGCAGAGTCCCTCAGCTCCTTGGAGTCGGTGACTACAGACGGAGACCAGGACTATGATTACCTCAGTGACTGGGGACCACGGTTTAAAAAGTTGGCAGATATGTATGGCTCAATGGACAGTGACAAAGACTCTTAATATGTTGCCTTTTTTTTCCCTCCCTCATTTTCAGAAACAGCATTGAGATACGTGAAGTGGCTATTTCTTCCTATTTCTCCACAGCTCTGTGAAAGGGTTCTCTGTTCAAAACGGTTCCAGTTGTCTAATGACTGCAGTCTGTGTGGATCAGCTGTCAGAAAACTTTTTCTAGTATCATTTTATGAGCTTCCAAGAGGCAAAGTTCTTATTTTTTAGGGTATCCAAGTTTATCAAGCCAACCTTACAGGCACAGCAGCGGTGGAGGGGAAAAAAAAAAAGATCAGATGGGGAGCAATATTTTTACTTGTTCTGCTTATATTGTAAATTGGAGTATATTACTGTTTAAGCTCACTTGCTCTTTTTACTTGTATTCAGATTATTCAGCTCAGACGACTGCTCTGTTGATTGTGTATTGCACAACCCAATGTAATGAGGTACCCTAGTTTAACCTATGTATTATAGTCAAAAGTAGTGGTGACGGAATGAAGGTTTATTATACAAAGTAGAGTCAGCTGAGAAAAAAAACATCCAATGCATTTTACTCATGAGGAGGTTAGAGAGGCCTAACGGTCATTTAAATCTAAGTGTCTTTTCAGAACTTGCCATTTCCCCCAATGCACCAAATCATATTAACACACATATATATAGTTCATTGACTGCTATGTATATATTCCTCTGACCTAGCGTTGCTGGAGAGATGTGAGTGCATGCATGTGTGTGCAGTCAGTACCCCCAATATCTTGTTCTTAGATGGCTTCTAGGAACCTAGGCTCCATATTAGACCATGACTTGGAGGAAGGAACAGGCTTTTCTTCGTACTTGTGATGGGTTGAACATGCACATGAAGGCCACTGTGCTGGGTAGTCAGGAGTCTGACTTTCTGACTTTTCTACTTCTGCTTGTTCCCAAGTGTAGGAGTGCTGCTGTAGCCCCAGGGTAACCACTACTCGTTAAGAACTAACTGCAAAGGAGGAAGGAGAGTTTTTACATCCTGAACTCCCCTGGCTGCAGCCCATGGTGGCTTCTCACTGACTCTCAGCCCAGTTTTGCTGTCTGTAAAGTAGGGAAATAATGCCTACCTCATCAGGATGTTGCAAGAATTAGATAAGTCACTTGGAAAATGCTTTACAGATGGAAAATGCTGGCATTCTGCCAGAGGAAGTAATTTCTTATGCTTTTTTGCATTTTTATTTCTTCCCCCTTCAGATTCAAGCCCTGAATGCACAAATAAGCAAAAATCAATTGTCATTCTAGTGGACTGAAAAGCAGGGTATATAACTTTGGTGGGTTTTTTTTGTTGTTGTTTTTTTTTTTTTTTTCTTTTAATAAACTACTCAGCCAGCGTTGTTAAAGACTTCACCAGAAGGTGACATTTTAATCACAAGTCTCTCTGTGGGTGTGCTTATCTGCTTTGCCAAGCTAAGTAATTTTTGTCCAGTGGTGGGAGCGGGGGAGATGTCATAGTCTCAAGCCAGAACAATTTCCTCTACAGTTTGTGTACCGTTCGCTCTTTCTGTTGGTTTGTCAAACCTAAACTGTGGCTGTTCTTTAAATACAGTCATCTGGGAAAGGATAGATGGAAAATCCCCAAAGCGGTACCCATCAGACATATCCAATTCCAGGAGCTGAAAGCCCCCGTGGGTCCCAAAACAGGGACATGGTCTAAAGCAGATTGCTGAGGGAAGGTGGTTTTATTTATTTATTTTTTTAATATACCACATAAATAACTGATCTCACGTACTTAATTTTGAAATGGTATTTAATACTAGAATTACAGGAATGGATCTATTTCCTTCCTCCTTCCTCCTCAAATCTTTAGTGAATCAATTTGAAAACTTAAACAGCTCCAATTTACTCTAAAAATAAAGAGACGAGGGAAAAAAGTTAATAAATAGAAAAATTAAAAGGGATTAAAAATTAATCCCTGGAATTCATTACTTTCAGAGAAATAAATAAAGAGAGTGTTAAGATTCCAGAGTTTTAGACACATCCATGCATGACGACAGAAATTCTGGTTTTGTGGGCCCTCTTGCAGCTCGGAGAAGGAGCAAATTGAACTGCAGTGCCCAGCAATGTTGGGAAGGACACTTCTGCAGTGGGAAGCACTACAGTGTGCAGGTTTAGGGAAAGGCAGCTGGTGGTTTATAGGTGCCCAGCATTGTAGCTCAGTTGGGTTTCAGAGCAGGGGAGTCCAAGATTTCAGAAGAAGCTGAGCACCCAGCCTGTCGTGGGTTAGGTGCCCACTCCAGCACATGGTAGGGCTGAACCTGGTGTGCCCATATGATGGCAGTGACACAGTTAGGCCTTTCTCATGTTCTCCTCAGTTCTACTCCACAATATGAGATTATAAACGCCTTTGAAAGCCTGACTGGAAATCAGAGCATCCAGTAGGCAACCTGCCCAAAACCTGGTTCTGGCAGAGGAGTGGGATCGCCTTGTTCCTCCATGGCTTTCAGACACTTGGGATGAGAACCAGGTGCTCAGCTGCACCTGCTTCATGCTCTTCTGTGTGAGCCACTCTCCTGCAGTTCCTGCACATGCTGTGCCCTTCAGGGGACCCTCTTGCCACAGGCCTCCTCCTCAGCCATCTCTGCGTGGGGCTGCCTGCAGCAAATTACAAACTCAGAGTACAGCTGGATGCTGAGAGCCAGTCAATGAATCCTAACCCTCCTCAGACCGTTGTGGACAGTAAAGATGGCTGCCTGATGGCCTGTGGTTTCACAGGCATTTGGCCTCACTAGTCACCTTGTGCCCAATAGGGAGAGGGGGCTGTTGTCACATGGCTGAAGGCAGCCCAAGAAGTAAGTTGCCTGCCCACAGCTGGGATGATGTGGCCCCCTCATGGAAACTGCCTGAGTCAGTTCTCGAGGAGGCTAACATGACAGGAGGACCACTCACCTCCTTGTAGCTACTGCACTATGTCAGTACAGCAGCTTGGTCTGATTTGGAGATTGTTAATGACAGTTCAACCTCAAGTTTGATGTTTTTTTTTTTCCCTCACCTCCTTTTTTTTTTTTGTTTCCATTTTTTCTTTTTTTTCCTGTTGAAAGCTGGCTCTATCTTGTCCATTGAGTGAACCAATATATAATAGAGAGGCTGCTCATGACTATTGTGTAAATGTATAATATATAAAATTATGTAATGTCACCACAGATATACTGTCTCAATAGCAAATGGATTCTCCTAGGAAAACTCAAGGCAAATTCACATCCAAATTATTTATTATTCATCTACGTTTTAGGGCCTATTTTTTTTTCCTGTGAATTAGACAGACTTAGCATCTCTCTCACAAGAAGAATTCAATTCTGTCTTTTCCTCTTGCTTGGCAGTACCACAAAGTGCAATTTATAGAATCAGTACTGCGTATTAAATCTTGAAAGTGCCATATTGCAGTGAATACAAAACTTTGCAGTAGTGTTTCTTTGCACCTTGTTGCATGTTGGTGTGCTAGATGATAGAAATGAGTATTTAACAGTACTTTCACACAATGCTAGAATTGCCATTTATAGATAAGCAAATGTTAGATTAGGGGTTATGAGGTGAGCTTCAAGGCTGTTTTAAGCCTGCTGTTCTTAGAACCACACCCATTTGAAGAGAATAAACACTATAAGCAAATTTAGCTAAGCCAGGCAGAGATGAGCAATGAAGTTGGCTTTTCATTTAGAAAAGTGTCTGTTCTAAAAACAGGGAAGCTATTAAAAGCTACCAAGGAACTCAGTGGAGTTAACATGAAATAGAGACCTGCTTACATGTGGGACATTTCCAGCTGTGCTGTTGCAGAACAATAACATCTCTATGCTTGAAAGGGAATAAGGTTTCTAGTATAGCTATTCCATCCCATATCCCAAAACAGCTCCTGTATTCTGTAAAATGTATTTTTACTCAGGATGATTGTTTCATGTTAAGAATCAGTCTACCCCACAGCAGCAACAGTATGGGGAGATGCAGCAAACCAGATGTACCGAGACATGCTGCCAACACAGTTGTGCCAGAACATCTCCCTTATTAGACCAGCCTATGGAGA
Source organism: Odontophorus gujanensis (assembly GCA_013399175.1). Taxonomy (NCBI): domain Eukaryota; kingdom Metazoa; phylum Chordata; class Aves; order Galliformes; family Odontophoridae; genus Odontophorus; species Odontophorus gujanensis. Next base: position 43,977 of record VXAB01012969.1, read on the forward strand.
ACAGCCAAGACAGAAACTTGCAGTAAGCCCCGAACAAGGGAATTTGAGGGTTTCCTGAAGGCTCAGCTGGCAGCATCACAGGACTGATACATGTTCTGAGACCTGACATGGATGGACACACTATCTAGTCATGAGAAGAAAAAAAAGGCCTTTCGGACACTGCTTGTAAAAAATGTCTATGGCAGATCCCAAGCAGAAGAGAAACACTCGGCATGTACCAACACCATTATATGCTATATTTGGCCTGAAAAACAGATACATATTTTCTGATAATCCTTTGTTAGCTGCCAGGTGTCAGTTCATTCTATGGGAAGGTATTTCATAGTTCTTAAATGTGAATGGGAGAGGCAACCTGCAAACGATCCAGTTTTGGAAGCGATAGGCTGCATTACAAGGCATAATATTTCCATTTCACAGACAAAATTAAACTAACAAAAAGCATCAACTGGATATTTCCAATGCTACAAAAATTCAACATTCACAAAGAAGTAAAGCACGGAGAAATGGCATTGGGAATGTGTGTGCACATGTATGGTATGGATAAAGAAGGAGAGAAGTGAAAATTGGAAGCTAGAAATGTTTCAAAGGCTGCTTTACCCACATTGAGCAGAGACAATAGTACATGGTAACTTTGACACTTCCAGATTGCCTACAGAAGCCAGAAGGGGGATTGGCATGGATAGGAAGACAGGCATCATCTTTCACAGACAAAGCAAATTTAATCAAGGCCATTTCCATGCAAATTTCTAGAGAAGACAGACCCTTTTTCATGATTACTACTAAAACATGCTAAATTTCTGCATCAGATCTAACTTGATGGTCTTCTGCTCTGTTTTCAGTGAGTTATGGACAGTGATTCTGAGCAGGTGACTTCTCAGGACACTATCAGCTCTTCCTGCCACCATCTGTTTTAAATCCCTCCACATTTCATTTGGCTCTAAGTAGTACCGAACTGTTTTACACAGACACTATCCCAACTGGATGCTGCTATCTCCTGCCCATTTGTGTTTCAATTAACGCTGCAGTATGAGCTCCTCTGTCAAATAAGACTGACAAATTGGCAATTGTTATCCCATTTCTGATGAGTATGAACTATTTAGTAAGTTGTGAAAGGCAGAGTATTTTTCTAGCCCCCTAGACCTGTGAAACAGCAACTTCCCACAACAAATGTCAGAGCTACAGTTGAAGAACTGAGCACTGAGCAGGCAACAAAGCACTGGCACGGGGTGCCCAGAGATGATGTAGACTCTCCTCCTTGGAGGTCTTCAAAAGCCACCTGGACACGGTCCTGAATACCCAGCTCTGTGTGGCTCTGCTGCGGGGTTGGACCAGATGGACCCAGAGGCCTCTGCCAATCTCAACCATTCAGTGATTCTGTGATTTTATATATTTTTTATTATTTTCAGTTTAGCCTTCTGCAAGACTTGTTTCCTTAGAGGTTGTTTCTCTATTTAAGAGAGATGAAGAACAAAAGTATATTTAATGCCTACAGCCTTGTGCATTGCTCCAGGAGGGGAAAAACACAGCAGCCAACTCCACGCTTTAACGCCAGTCCTTCCCCTCAGCAGTTTTATTTAGGCGCAGCTGAGACAATCTTGATTCTGCCCATCATTTTGCAATATTATACTTTTCAGCCCAGACCTACACTCATAATACACAAAACACTTCCCTTAACAGTACATAAATTCAGCAGGAGGCATCCAAAAGCCTTGTCTGGGGTTACAAGGAGTTCAAGAGTCAGAGAGCCAGGAGTTTCAGGCAGAAGAATGGAAAACGAATTGCGCAGGGCAGGAACTGGGGGGGAGGCAATCATTCACATGCAAGGCAGGCCCACGGCACTTAAAAGCCACAAAGCTGTCATATTATACACAGAGTTGCTAGATTTCAAAGGAGCTTTTACAGAAGTAGCTCTTATTTTTTTTCTGCATGTCTTCTACCTTTAAAAAAGAAGAGGAAAAAAAAAAAGGAGCTGCAAACTTTACATTTCTCCTTTCACAAAGTTAATTTGACCAAGAAGGCATAAGTCTCACAGACAGATTAATCCTTTCCACTCCCATGGGCTTTTGACCTTTCCTATGACACTGCACTATTTATGTAAATATACCTGGAGACACTTTCTATAAGCTTTTAGTTTTCTACAATCTATTACCTTAGTGTTTATTAAAGGAACAAATGTATAGTATTATTAAGCATTCAGGTGAACAGAACAAAGAAACAACAGTGCAAACATGAAATTGTTCTGGATTTTGACATATAAAAACTCTTCAGAATCACTGTACTGTTTCAATTCTGTGATTACTTTCATTGCTTTGAAAATTAAACTTAAAAAAAAGAAAAAAAGAAAAAAGGCCTTATAATAAATGCTATGTGCATCTTAACTGTGTTACTGAGCTAAATCAATCTGGCAAACTCCTATTGCGATTTGTGATTTTTAAACCCTTAAAATAAATGCTTTTCGGTATTGATTTTTTTTAATTAAAAATACATCCAAGAATAAATTGAAACCAGTGCCACGACCTGGGAAGATTTACTTGCTGGTATGCTCCAGCCACACAGCCTCTCACGATGCGTCCCCTCGTGTAGGGGGAGCTCAGCAGCAGATGGATCTGGTCATTGTTCAGCAAGGAGGAACATTGGCGGGTGATAATATTTTTGGCACCCAAGTGATTTTACACCTAGAAGCTTCCCTGTATTACAGAGGAATCCATGCTAAGACGATCATCTCTTCTTCAGCGTGAATGGGCAATTTGTTATGGTCTGATGGCAAGTGTGCACTCTCTTATATTTCTTGTTCACTGTACTGGCTTCTTTTTGGGGGGTGGAGGGCAGGGGGATTAAGGATTTAATGAGAAACCAATTTGAACAACAATTTCTCACAAACAGAGTGAATTTGCCTTTTTGCAAATTGATTTTTGTAACAAGTTATTTATATGATGCTACTTAATAAATTGTTTTTTTTTTTCTAACTCGTTTTTTATTTTTCCCCCTAATTCTCTCAATCTATGGTTTGTATCTACATAACTATCATAAAGCTAAACCTTCAGAAAGATTCTGCGATTGCTTTAGAGCACAGAGGTAAACCGGCTCAGCCTTTCAAACATCATTTGTAAGTGTCTGGCTTGCAACATGCTGTAAAAGCAATAGGATCACTGTCCATGGTTAGTGAAGCATCCCAAAAGAGCGATATAATTTCAGAAAACATTGTTTAGAGATGCTTACTATCAGGAGGATATTAATCCATGAACACAAGCCAAATTTTGACTAGCCCAGGCTTCCCTGGAAGCCAGAAGGAGCTTTATCTGAGTAAAGCATGTAGAATACCTTCCTTGAAGGATACAAAGATCAAAGAATTAAAAATAGCACTGTTATTTTTCTTTTATGGTATGAGGTCCCCCTCCCCCCCCAAAAAAAAAAAAATAACAAAACAACAAAACAACAGCAAGACTCTAAGTCTTTTTTCACTTAAGGGAGGACATATGTCATTCACAATGTCCTTTTACATAAGTAGAAAAACCTCCAGATAAAATTATTCATTTAATGTTTCCTAAAGAAAATGTCTGCCTACATCTCTATGAATTTGATAATGTTTAAAATTCTTCATAAATATAAGGACAAAGAAAAGAGGGGGAGAAGTCACAACAAAGCAGTACTTCACCAAAAGCATTAAAACAAGCCAAGAACAACCAGTTTAACAGTGAGACCCACCTGTAGCTTATGAATGAACTGAATTAAGGTTGAAAAAGACCTCTAAGATCATCTAGTCCAACCTTCAACCCAACATCACCATGCCCACTAAACCAAGTCCTTCAGTGCCACATCTACACAGTTTTTAATACCTCCAGTGATGGTGATTCCACCACCTCCCTGGGCATCCTGTTCCACTGCCTTACCACTCTTGCAGAGAATTCTTTTTCCTAATATCCAACCTGAATCTCCCCCTGTGCAGCTTGAGGCCATTAACTCTAGTCCTATTACCTGGGAGAAGATGCTGATGCCCCTCACCTCACCACCACCTCCATCCAGTCAATTGTAGAGAGTGATAAGGTCTCACATGAGCCTCCTCCACTGTAAACAATCCTAATTCCCTCACCCACTCCCCATAAGACTTATGCTCTAGATCCTTCAGAGCTTCGTTACCCTTCTCTGGACATAGTCCAGGGTCTCAGTGTCTTTCTTGTACTGAGGGGCCCCAAAATGAACACAGTACTTTGAGGTGCAGCCTCACCAGAACAAAGTACACAGCCAGGATACCACTGGCTTTCTTAGCCACCTGGACACATTGTTGGCTCACATTCAGATGGCTTTCAACTCACATTCCTAGATCTTTTTCCTTTGTGCAGTTTTCCAGCCATTCTGCCCCAAGCCCATTGCATTTCATGAGGTTGTTGTGACCAGAGAGTAAGACCTAGTATTTGGTCTTGTTAAAGCTCAAACAATTGGCCTCAGCCCATTGAACCAGCCTATCTGGATCCCTCTGAAAGTCCATCCTACCCTCAGGCAGATCAGCATTTTCTCCCAACTTGGTGTCAACTGCAAACTTACCGAGAGTTCATTCAATCCCCTCATCAGATCGTCAATGAAGACATCAAACAGGGCTGGCCTCAGCAGTGACCCCAGGGAACACCACTCATAACCAGTTGCTAGCTGAGCACAACTCCATTCACCATCACTCTCTGAGCCTGGCCATCAAGCCAGTTTTTACCCAGAAAAGAGTACACCTGTTCAAGCCATGCATGGTACACTCTCTGCAGTCCTCCACATGTACAGGGAGCTCTGAGTGCCAGGAACAGAACAGAGGGGCCCGCCTACCTTTCTTTATTGCAAAGGAGAATTTGACAGGTTTCTTATTTGAATTCTCAGAGAGCACATCAATTAGAACAAATAGTCAGCTGGAGACTAGTATTTCAGCTAGAAAACATATCTGATTCTCAGACAGTCACAGTTTTATCTCTGTAAAATACCTCCCCCAACAAGCAACACACAAATCACTAACACTCCAAAAGTTCAGCTTTCATTAATACTATTGAAGTTATCACAAAGTCAAGTTAACTGGATGAGCCATTAATGCCTACAGTGTCTTTAAAAAAAAAAAAAGTTTTACCAGTAATTGCTGGATTTCAAGGATAGCTCAAACAAGGAAACCAAAGAAAAGAGTGATATGTTTCACTAAGGCTTTAATCTTCACATCAGAACTGCAGGAATCATCATTTACATGAGCAACCAAGTGAATTCAATGTTTGTCCTTTCAATTTTAATATCAGATGATGTTACTTTTGACACTGTATACGATAAGGTACATATGATAAGGTGCAGACCTTTTTTTTTTTTGTAAAGGAAAAAGAAAAAATAAAAAAGGATGAAAAGAAAGAAAATCACATCTTTATCCAAAGCCTTTGAAATCTTCCCTGTTACTAGTACTACATCACTCCATATTTTAGCACAGCTGGTTGTCACAAAGCACCAACCCTCTATGCTGTTTTTTCACCCAAACCAAGTGTACCCACTAACAGGTTCTCTGCCACTGCCCGTCCTTATGTCTGATCCTCAAGCTACTCTGTCCCAAATATCAGAAAAGATGATTTCCTTATTCCCCACAAATTAGAAAGCAAATTTCAGGATCTTCAGAAATCCTCAAGCAGTCTGCTTCAGAACTGCCCAAGTACTCAGTATATATTTTCAATTGTGTCAGTCCACGGAGCGCATAATCCCGTTTACGTTTTCACATGCTATGAAGATAGGTACAGACTAATAGGACATTGTAATGGATGAGTGAGAGTGGCTTTAAGTTGCATCAGGGGAAATTCAGACTGGACGTTCAGAAATTCTGCTATCACCCTTTCCTCCAGAGAGGTTTCATCCTCTTGGTTTGCTTAATCGTGGCACATGTGTCACAGTCATGAATAACCTGTACAACCTGCTCTAGGGAGCTGCCTTGGCAGGGGGGTTGGACTCGATGATCTATAGAGGTCCCTTCCAATCCCTACAGTTCTGTGATTCTGTGAAATACTTCTCTGAAAGAGTGCTCAGGTGCTGGAATGGCCTGCCCAGGGATGTGGTGGCAACACCTACCCTGGAGGTATTCAAGGAACTTCGACACTGTGTTGAGGAACATGGATTAGTGAGAAAGATTGGTGATAGGTGGACGGTTGGACTGGATGATCTTGTAGGTCTTTTCCAACCTTGGTGATTCTATGATTCTATCTTACTTCATTTAAGCAAAAGAGAAGAAACTTTCTAGGACGACAAAAACATAATCAGGAAGACGGTATACAAGGAGGAACACTGACTTGAATCTTCAACAAATAAACAAATGAAAAATTTTGGGGTGTTTCCTTAAATATAAAAAGGCAAGATTCACCATATGCAGCTTTTTTTGTACCCCTTGCTGGAACTTTGCCTTTCTTAACTCAGAACTTAGCTGGCTGGCTGCTCATGCATGCACCTTAATTAATAAACAAATGAATAAAACCCCTTCTGATTGCTTTTGCATGTTTTTCTAAACATCTGCTTCTACCTACCATGTTAAACAAAGCTGTTCTCTTCTATAACTCAGCTGGGGAACTTATTTCTTTCTCTCTCTCAGGACACAACTGGGTTTTTCACGTCAATTATCTTAATTGGAAGCAAGCTTAACCCATTTCCCAATTACAGCTCCAGCTTATTAGAACAAACAAACTCTCAAACCTCCTTTAATAAAATATAATACGACCAAAAACACCCCAAAGAACAAACATAAGCTTTGTTAACGAGACACTGAAAAATGGAGTGAATAAAAGAGGTCTGGCAAGGGAAAGAGTGAGGCACATAGGAAGCTGGTGGAGTGGCAGGAGACGGTGGGGTCTAATTGTCCAGCTTAACCTCTGGTGCTGCATTCATTCCCCTAAGTCTGCATACTGGTGGCTTACAGAGGGTGTGCTCTTCACTCTGTCACTCCCTGCGTTTGATTTTCTTTCCCATGTACCAAACAAAACACTGAGCCAGATGCATCTTTGTTTTGTCACCACTGGGTATCCTGATGGCCCAGTTTCTTTACAGTTTAACTACAGAGCCAGGTTCTTTCTGCCTCTTCACTCCACTCCCAGCCTATATCACTCATATTCAGATGGACACAAACCTAACACCTGTTATCAAAGATAAAGATCCTAAAGAAATGAAAAGAATCTAATAGCAAGAGGGGAAACCCACCTGCTACTGCTCCATATGACAGCTGGGTTAGCCATGCTTCTACACATGACCTCTTCTGTCTCTTGCTTTCTCATTTTTATCGCAGTGTCAATGCATCAAAGCTACAATTTCCAATAGTAGACAAACTTTTCACTACAGATTTCTGAATGAAGTACATTTTTACCTTCCTATTTAGCTTCCCACGGCTGCCACTAGCTTCTTCAGAGGCACCCACCTTTTACACACACACTGGATGCTAGTCTAAGAAGCTCTACACACCACCTACATGCATAGAGCACAGGGTAAGTGGGCAAAATATTTAACCCACAGAGTTATAACATTTCATCCACCTGCAGCATCTGCCAGACGTGGAACCAATAACAACTGTTTCTCCTGGCAAAGCTCAAATGTTCAGAGGTAGCAGCTATGGTGATGTTCTGATTCTGTTGTTTTCTGGTATTGTTGACATTTCTCTAAACAACATTTACAGTTGTTTTTGAGTAACAGAGGAAAGTCAAAACTAAACTTTGAGATTCACCGTTCTAATATCTTGGTATTTAATCAACCTGTAATATAATATTGATTGCGGATGCCCTGGAGAAAAGAGAATGGTACTTTTCTTTAGAGTAAATACTTCATATAGCTCTTTATTGCAGTAAGAGCCTTTCAAATGTTTTGATACCAAATATCCATCTGGCCCATGGGCTCGATCGCTTGCACAGTCAGAATTTTATCATTGATTCTAGCATGAGTGAAATGGGATGCCTGGAAGACAATACATGTTAACTGTGTGATGGCCAGGAGGAACTGCAGCAGAGGGACTCGCATTATAGATACTGCTCCTGAGGGCTATGAAATAAAGGCACTGAGTGTGAAGAAAGATTTCCGGCAGAAGGACCATAATATACAAAATATTGTAAGAAGATTTCATTTTTGTTACTCACAGTTACCTTGCAAAACAAAAAACTCACTGCATGTCAGCTGTTGCCCCACTCCACCAGCAGATCAGGTCCCTGGTCCAGACGGTCCTGATTTTGTGCTGGCTCCGGCTGCTACTCCTGAATACTCAACAGCTACAGTAACTGGACCAAAGCTGAACTGCAGATTGATTTCATTCGTCTCTCGTTTTGGCATCTCCTTTCTTCTATCCGCTGCACAGCCTATGAACATTGATAAATGTGCACCATATATTAACCATACACATATACAGCTGTTTTGTGAATGACAGCGCAGTCTCATCATCCTTTCCATCTTGCCTTCTGAAGCCCTGCTGGATGCGTAGCTGCATCTCACTGGCTCACCTCCATCAGTATTATCAGACTGCTCACACCTCCCTGTACCCTTGGGACTGGGCACACACCAGGTACCAGGTGCTGAGTACAGCACTGGGTAGCCCAGAAAGGAGCTTTTGGAAGCCCTTTTTTCTAGAGCAAACAGCTGCCACCAGGCACCAGCCATGGAAAAGGAAGAATAGAACTTGTGCTCGTCTCACCTACAGACAAAAAGGGGTGGACACTGCAAGAAACATAAAGGTGTGCTAAGAGTAGGCTGAAGAAATGCTGTTCCTGAGAGAAATGCAAGCTGGAAACACTGTCACAAAGGGTTAGCAGACGTGTTTACTTTTCTCCCATAACTCTGCACCACTAATAGTGCAGGCACATAAGAGCTGAGCAAAGGAAAAATGAGAAACCCAAAGACTGCTCCAAAATACATGGAATTTGTTTCTAGAACCTGGTGGGGGGCTCAGAAGCTGACAGATTTTTATTTTTTCAACTAATTTCAGTTTGCCGTTTCACCAAAACTAAAGGCACTATTCCCAGAGCACAAAATGAAAAGCATGCATAAATCTGGGCGACATTGGTGCCTTTCTTTCCTCAGCTCCAGAACAAGGATTCAAGTGGGATTGTTTAAAAAAAAAATACTTTTGCACTTGTGAAGACCGGAACAATCTTTGTAAAGAATGTTATCTGTAATTCCCATCATCTCTTTGAGTCATTTGTGACTCATACTACACTGAAAACCATAATGAAGTTGCACAGGGCAAATAAATGGAGCCAGGTATATCACAATAAGTGCTGATGTGCTGCAGGTATGAGAGCTAACTCTCACAACAAAATTACCACCCATGGTGTTGTACGTTGTCAGCCACAGTCCTCAAAGCTCCGCTGCCTTTCTGCAGTAGTTTTCTCATCTATTTACTGTAACAGCTTCACATCATTTACAATGAAGTCGGTATAAGACTACTTGTGCAAAGAAGCTTTGGAGAGTAAACTCATCAACATCTGCACATATTCTAGGACAGGGTTCATTAACACAATTAATGTCCTGTCCACCAACTTGCTGCAAATGTTTGGAGGGACTGCGACAGTGTTCACTTCTTTGAGCCTGGCTTTGTGCAAATGTACTGGAATTCTCCTCCGCTGTAAGGCACAAAATGAGGGCCTACTTAATTTCCTATTGCATTCTGGATTAATGCAATGCTCTCCTGCTGTTGCCAGGGGTTCTGCACCTGTATGAGGATGGCTGTCTAATCAGATGTTCTTTGCCACGTTCTGAATTTTATGAAGTTAGCTTTGTTTGCTGCATTGTAATTATATTTAATTTGCCCCAAGCTGCACAGTTTAGGTGAATAAATAACACTTTATTATGTATTAGTAGTAAAAGGTCTTGGAGTTAGTTTGCTTAGAATGAAAAGAAAAAAAGAAAAAAGAAAAAAGGAAGCAAACAATGTCCCCAGTCTTCTATTACAGCATGTGGACAGACGGTTGCAAAGCACAGAATAAGGTAAGGAATATTTTACCAGGCTATTAAAGGGGAAAAAGTAATAAGGTTACCGAACATTTAGTGTTACTGATACATTTAAAGACCCAGCATACAAGCTGTTCTGTACCTGAACAGCCTAAAAATCACACACGTGAGGTGTTTATATAAACAGGTTCTTCCTGAGCTACAGATTAACCTGATGCAATAATTTATTTTTTCAAAGGGCTATTTTTGTTTTTAATAAAGGTTATGCTTCCTGTGTTTTCTCCTATTTACTTCTATATATGCTAGAACAAATGAGTCTGTCAGGCATAAAGACAGCTTGTGACTCAGACTTGTTGACAGTTGTATGGAGAATTACTACAAATTTGTATTTTGTGTTTCCTTATCCCTGACTGAATTGAAAGACTTGATGCTTCATTTCAAATATTTATTTTTAAAACCATTTTAGTTACCCTAGAAGAAGAATTTAACCAGGGAAACACTATCAGTCTTCTTAAAGAGAGTGGCACAAATAGTATCTCTATAACATGGTGCCTATTGTACTCAACAGCTGAACTACAAAAAGCACAATGCTCCTTCAAATTCCCCCACGCAAAAGAAAGGTAAATTTTCCTTATTCAGGTTCCTTCAAGCAATAAAGGAAGGGAGAGGAGATAGATGCAGCTCTTTGTGGCACTGCTTAGAAGCTAAGGTTGATCATGAAGTACAGCGCCGTCTTTAAATGTTTCAAAATGTAAAATAGAGATGCATTCAGACCTGCCTCACAAATGGACCATTCTAGTTGAAACTCTGAGAAATGAATTCCTGGTTCTGCTTCTTTTCACTGAGAAAGAAAACATAGTGGCCTTTTGGGGCAAGATCTTTAAAGATTTTCGATGAGATTTATATGGCTGAAAGAGCTCTCAGAGACAAATCGATATAACTAAGCACAGCGCTCTCCTACAATCACGCTGATCCGGAAAACCGGCTGCATCATCACAGAGCTGTCATTTTCTCACTTGCTTTGTGCAAGATTGCCTAGGGTTTCTCACAACATTGAAACCAAACCTTCTGGATGACAGTGACAGCAGGGGCTCAGGAGCTGCATCGCCTTCAGTCTGAGGGCTGCCACACACGTATCTTCTCTTGATTGACTCAAGCTTCCTCTTCCCTGGCCCTGCATTGCCAAATAGGGACATTTTCAGTGTGGCTGCCCCTCTGTCAGATGATTTTTATAAATGGTAAACAAACATGAGGCCAGAGATTGCACTTGTGTACTCTTACACTTTTTAAAGGCCCATCCTATTTTTCTATTGAGGGATATATTTTTTAGACTATTTGAAAAGAATGGAGAGCTGATGCATCGCCTTGGATCAACTAGCTAGGTGTTTCGGGTTATCCGTTATTCACTCCTTCCTCACCAGACAAGCTAATTGCACAATGTCCGTTTTGCTTGGCTCCTTTTTGCATTCAATCCACCTTGTATGGTTTCTTAGCACTGCCCCAGTCTTGTTTTGTGGCTGTTTGCAGGCTGGTGCTGCTGAGGAGCTGTGCAGAACAGGGTCCTGCTGCTCCCAGTGCTGCAAGGAGAAATGGGCAGCTCCTACCCAGCAAGTGTACCTCAACCAGGTAGCAGACAGTCAAAGGAATTTAGGTATAAACTCCTAAAAATGAAGAATTTAAGGATTAAAAACGGAGCCAGCCAAACCACTTAAGTCCTGGTAGACCTCTACATGCAGGTCAATGTGCTTACATGCAGCTGACAACTTCTGCCTGGCCTTTGGTTGGAAAAAAGAAAGGAAAAGCATCTGAAGCACAAAATGCAACCTGAATGTCACTCTTGTATTTTTAACTGTGGAGCACAGGTTCTTTTCCATGCTTAAATGCACACACCAGACACAGCCATGGAACACAAGTTCTGCATACTCTATGCAAATTTAAGCTGTTTGAAAGTAGACATGTGCCAGTGAGGAATCAAAGTAATAGGAAAGTCCTACTTGAAAAAAAGGAGGTTACAGATTTCATCTTTTTCACCACTGCAGCAGCCACCATTGCAAAACAGGACGTTTTCTGCTGATGGACACTAAAAGCACAAGACAGAGTGTCAAAGTCGTGATATCAGGCCATACTTTGTGGAAATACCCCTCAAACCATTTTAAGGTAAGTTCTGCTCCTTACTATTGGTCTGAAACATACAGGATAGAAGTTCACATATAAAATTAGTTAAGATCCTAAACTGTACTGGTGATAAAAAAGAGGGGGAGGATACAAATTAAGGAAACAACAGGAGAAAAGAAAAAGGAACTGAAGAGAGTAGCACAGTGGAAAAGTGAAACCTCAGGAGGAAAATGAACATAGCCTGTAAATACCTTCAAGGTAACAATGTAAATGAAGGCAGGAAATCACACCAAGTCTCAGAAGATAACAGAAAAAGAAGTAATGGCTGTAAGCAAAGGAAGAAAAAGTTTAGGCTAAGCATGAGCAAAAATTGAAGAGTAACAGGGCTAGTGAAATAAATTCAGATGTAGCTGAAACACAATTAGTGGCCACATTTAAGAACACTGGGCAAATAAGAAAATGATGAAGATATGTAAAATTTATGTTTTGAGAGGAAAAATGAAGAACGTCTTCCTCCTTGGCACTCCATCTACGACTTTCCTCCACAATGATCTGATCACCTTCAGATTGGCATGGAGTACAAATTCTGCTACTTGCAACATACCTATTGTTTCATTACATCTGCTTGTTCATAATTTTGTTTCTTTTGTGACAGCTGACATCAGTGCTATTCTTCTTCTTTTTATTTTTTTTTAAAATCTTATTTGACTTCTCATCAGTTTTACTTTAGTCACTGCAAATCCTCGTCTCATCTCATCGCTTTGTTCTCTCTTCCATCCAGCTCTTGCAATCAGTACAGAGATGCCTCTTTTGCAGCAAGCACTAATTTGATTCTGTGTTCCTCCAGTTGCATTTGCCCCAAACACTTCGAATTGTCATGTTGCAAGAGGGCCTATAGCTGTTCAGATATAAGTGGACACTGTTAAAAGCTGTGCAAATGGATGACCCTTGTTCAACACGGGGGTGGCTTTCAATAGTTCCTTTCTTTCAAGAGACACCTGTGTTTCACTAAAGTACATTATGATTTAGTATTTACATGGAATAGGTATTGTTTCATCAGCACTATCACCTTGATATTTTGATGAACTGTAAGTTCATGCTTTTAAAGTCACTGCTATTCACATGCCAAGGTTTCATTTCAAGGTTCAACTTTCAGCACAATATAGACACTTTTTAAAGTCAAGGAAAGGATCCTAACGACTCAGATGAGTTAAGAACAAGGCCTCATACTCCTATTCAAGTTTAAGTAACCCAGAACATAAATTTGCCATTTGGATCCCTTCACAACTAGTCAGTACAATAGCTTCCACTTCAGCTATCATAGTAATGTAATTCAATGCTGTGCCTTCAGTCTCCATCACAGTTTTTGATACCTTTGTATGCAAGCACTCAGAAGCTTAAAACAGACTCACATTCCCAACATTGTACCATCAATCAAGAAGTGCTCTTTTCTGCTTTTGAAGATGGGCAACTGACACTCAGAAAGGAGTTGGGTGCCCACATAACCTTGAGGACCTAAGTCGAAAGGACTTTCATAGTGTTCCGGTTGCCTTTCAGCTTTCCTGGAAAAAGCACCAAAACTCAGTTTCTCATGGTGGAGACCATTAAGTGGGGAAAGCTGGATGGAGTCATAGCATGGCTTTGGATGCCAGGGCAGGTTGATGCAGCAGTAAAATGCTTGTGCCAGACCAGGCACATCGAGACAAAAGGGGTAGAAAAGGAAGACAAAGTTCATATCCTTTTAACAGCTGTCTCCTCATCTTGTCATTCTAAACTTGCCCTTGCTGAGTTAATTAATAGCCTGTGTTAGAGAAACAATGCAGGCTGCAGCTTTTACCCCTCTTCCATGTTTTCTGTACCACTGACTAGCTCCTGGGACATAACCTCTGTGAATGCTCTCTCATTAATTTTCTACTAATTAGTCTCATACCATTTATGAGGTATATTATCTGGGGATTTTATATAGTTTAACACATTAAAAAATAAAGTTTCTTGACATTTGAAAATGCTCTCACTTAGGAGAAACTGTCACTCTTCCTCACATCTGCATGTAAGGGGATGGTGGAGGGGGTCATCCAGGGATAAAGATGCATCTTCCCCACTGCAAGGACTATGCAGTGTTAAGGTGGCTATGCTGGGCTGGTTCTTTTTGAGCATTTGTGTCTTAATTAGAGCTATATGCCATGCATTTAAAGTCCAGATTCAGCTTATCTAACAATGGGCACAGGAGTTATCACAACGATAAAGAAGCTGTCATCCTTTGGTTCTCAGACAAGAGAGAAGCACATTTAGTGGGTGACTCACCCTGCCTAAGCTATGAACCAGTCTCTGGAGGGATTGCCTTCTCTCCTCATTCGTTATAGCACTAGACCTCAGTACCTACTACTTGGTAGAACATGTTTCAGTCTTAGAGTTTCATAATGCAGATGAACTTGACAGGAGTTGTTCAGTTTGGAGCACGTTTTCTATAGATGTAACTTGTCATAGTTCCATGTAATTTCATCCATGTCCTTAAAAACCCATTATGCTAACCTATGCCTCCTTCCACTGTCCTGTGTTCATGTGCACTTGAGTTGAAGACAAAAGTGACTCAAATTTCATCCTCGAGAAGCAGAATTCAGATTAGCAGATTTCCTCCACAGAAGTAGGTTGGCTACTGCAAAGCCAGCTACATTCACAGCTTGCTGGTATTTACCTTCAGCAAAGTAACAGCTCTCAGTCATTCCTTCACTTGCCACTCCTCCTTGAAGGTGAGAAAGGAATCAGTGAAGGTTAAACTTCTGAAAGAGTCACAATGGAAGTCAAGAGGAGCTTTTTTCTTTCTTCACAGAGCATCTGATTGGGTGCCTCCTCCAGAGTTGCCTTCTTTACATATGCCTCCTTGTACAGAGAAATTGCTGAACAAAAGAAGCTGAGTTCAGGTGAACATCTTGAGCTGTAATACAAGTTTTAAGACAGAAGGATGTGATCTATTCTGAAAGTCCCTGATGATTTATTTAGTGGGCATATTTTTACATTGTTTCCTTTAGTATCAGAGAAAAGGTGCCTTTGGAGACGCACAGCTTTTATCTCACCTGCTTTAAAATCGCACCACGGATCTCAAAAGAAAGGCTATGCCATGTCAGATTCACCTTATGGCTGTCACGTAAAGTAGATGAAATATGTACCACAGAGTTTTAAATGACTGCTTATGCTGCCTATCACAGTTAATAGCATGGAGTCAGGTTCTCGACTGAATGATACAAGTTCTCACTGTTTTCCTAGAAGCAATGAAACTGAATCATTTTATACAAGAAAAGGATCTGGCCTTTAAAACTTCATCTGAATCCGAAGTAATTTCATCTATTTGAATAATTTATCATAACCTATTTTTCATTAATGTGACTATGCTCTTGTTCCTCTTGTGCTTGGTACTTAGTGTAGCTCTACTGCAAAAAAACAGTGATGTGAAATTAGAACTTTCTTACTCAGCAAATCTCTTTCCTGCATGAAGTCAGGAAGAGCACTGTTTAACTTACCATAAAAAGTACTAAAGTCTTCCCTTCCATTTTTAATTTTTTTTTTAGAATCAACAGAACTGAGGGGAAGCAAACAGGATCTGGGGCTTGTGCATTTACAGAACTATTCACTCAACTACAAGGCCACCTGCACAGCTTCTGTCCCCAGACTATGACTGCAGTCACATTCTCATTGCAGACAACGGAGAGTTGCAAGTAAGAATAAAACTTGCAAAGCTCTTGCCACTGATGACATGCAAGCTGAAACAATGTCAGTCTCGAGTTCCAATTGATGTGATCAACTCAACATAGACATCTGCATGCCTAAAATTACCTGCACGTATAAGTGCTGCAGAATCAGGGCCACCACAAGTCAAAGAATCATAGAATCATTTTGTGTTGAAAGGGATCCATAAAGGCCATCTAGTCCAACTCCCCCACAATGAACAGTGACACCTACAGCTACATCAGGTTGTTCAGAGCCCCATCCAGCCTGACCTGAATGTCTCCAGGAATGGGGCATCCACCACATCTCTGGGCAACCTGTTCCAGTTAACAACCTGAGGACAAAAAAAAAAACAAAACAGGTGTGTCTATCTGTAGGTATCTTTCAAATCATCTCCTGTACTAACCCTCCATTTAGTGAAAATAAATTGTGTAACCATACTGAGTGTTCCAAATTCAAGTAAGATTTGGGAACAATTTCGTACACTGCAACAGAGAAACCGACTGCTCTTTCAGAGACAGATAAAATAACATCAGCATAAAACCTTCTCTCTCGTGGAAGAAAATATAATTGGAGGCAATGCATCTTCCAGTAGATCCAAAATAATAATATTTTTACTTTTCAAGAGAAGTCATTTCTGAATCTTACATCAGAAATTTGAAATTAGTATCTCTTCAAGACTGCTATTAAATACAGGCAATACAAAGGCAGAAACTTTCAAAACAGCTTTTGGTTTCCCTTTGCCATAAAATATCTTTTATCCCTGGAACATTCTTCAAATTCAGAGTCTCTAACATATGACTAAATTTAAAGTCGCTTAGACTGTCAAAAGGTAAAGGGCACATGAGTTATGAGGCCAACTGGGTCATCAGAAGTCTCTCTCTTTGGGACTGATGCAGTGAAAAATATCCACAGTTTTCTGAATAACTCAAGTCCCAAAAGGCCACAGATCCTAGCATTACAACAGGGCAACCTATTCCACACAAAGGTCAGCATCGTTAAATGGAATAAACAGACCAATCCTATAGCCAGAAATGACAGATCTGCCTAGAAGGTGAAGGAGTCGTGCAGCCCAGAGGGGGCCTCCTTCACTCCCACACGTGCACAGTCTCAGACCTCTTTACACATGCTCATCTGCTTCACTCTGTACACACATGTAGATATCTACATCTGTATGGTGCTTGCACATGGGTCAACATGTGGGAAGCCACTGATGGAGTACGGCCCAAGCATTGCCTGCTGAAGAAGGGGAGAGGTTGTGCAAGACAAGAGAACAGGACAAAGCATGGTACAGTAACCATCCTCTGGTCAGTGATGAGAACTGTCCCCAGCAGTGCAGGTTGGATAAGGCTGCAGTTATGCCTCTGTCACTGTCCTCACCTTATCTATGCCTAACCACGTGCACCCAAGTACTCATGTCCAGGGCCTGAGCTGTGATCAGATGTCACCAAGGAAAAGAGAAAGCGCCGCCTTTGGCAAAAAAACAGAGACCATAATGACGATGTGATGATTAACATATAAAGAACCCTTCGTGTTTTTGGAAACTTAAGGAACCATTAGAAGTGTCTCTTCTTTCCTGCAAAATCATGTGTTTTTCATACCCCCACTTACCTCTCAGTCTGGGTACCTTGTAAAAGTGCACTCCCTCCTTCCCTAACACAGCAAACCACTTGTACAAGGGGTATAAAGCCAGGAAGCTGGAGCTCCTCTCAGCCAGCATGAGAACCATCATATAACGTCTCCTATCTTAACTTACCACCCCCAGAATTTGTATAACCTTGGAATACTGATTAGTCATAGGCTAATGCTTGCTTAAAATACATGTGATTATGGGTCATAAGTTCCACAGCTTGCTCAGAATACATTTAATATATTGTTTTGGTGCACCTGATCCGTGCCAGTGAAGTATGACATAGTCACGGTCTTCTTACTGGGCAAAACAAACTAGGGAACAAAGTGGGATGCTACCAGGTAACCTATCACTAAATAATATGGATGTAACATAAAAAAAAAAAAAATTATATGGAGGTAAACAACCTCTTCCACATGTCTCCTACCTTCTGGACCTTTGTTGCTGCTCCTCATTGTCTCTCAGGAGATGCTGCTTCAGTCTATGACTTGTAAGGAGTGATGTCTGTCAGTCAAGGTTGGGCTAAAAGCCACGCATTTCCCCCTACCTTCTTGGTGGTGAACATGAGCTTGTTGCATGGTTGCTGGCCCTCCTGGGAGCCAGCATATGGTGTGTCTAGAGTCACAGGAACACTGAAAAACACAGAAGCAAGGAAATGAGGAAATAGCTTTGACATACTTCAGTCAAATACTACGCAGAAATGAAAGCGCAGCTTTGTAAACACTGATTTTCCCTTATGACCAGGTTCTAAATATACTGCACGTACTTAGAGCCAGTCTGACCTCAAACAGGTTGTGTTCTGCTCACATGCTGCTAGTCCCATGGCCTGTCACCAAGGCTGATGGGTGGGCTCCGACACAAGCCAGAGCTGCCCAGAAGGAGCTGAACATCAAAGGCAGGGAAATGCCAACACGCTGGCTGCAGAGAGAGACTACACACAACACTGACTGCTTGGATTTTCTTTTCCACTGGACTGTATTCTAATTACTTCCAAGAGTTTTCAACTTGAAAGAGGCTAAAGAAAACCACATTCTTGTCTGCTGCGCAAGAAATTTCAAATGTTAACATTAATGTAGAAATAACTCCTACCTCTAAAGTTAAATGCTGTAAATAAAGAGCTATGTGGTACGGGGAGAGATTGAACCTCAGCTGGGACTTGGAAGACTGAGGTTTTGTTCTCATTTCTACCCTTGACCTACTCTGTGACTGTGTGCGAGTCCTTGCCTTCTCTCTATTTCTTTCTGGGTCAGAGACTGCCTGTCATTTTGTGTTCATACAGCAGCTGGCATGAAAAGCCCTAGCACTAGCAATGATCTCTGGATACCACTACAATACAAACAACATTTTAATACCTGTTAAACAAGGAGAACAGAGAAAACATTTTTCATCCTCAGTGAAAAAACTTTCACATTGTAATAAGTGAAAACTTCATGTGCTTCATAAATAGTACATATAATGTATTTGTCTTAAGCCCAAACACATATTCAAATATGTTCCTAATTAAACTTCAGAAATGCATTAGTGAATTGCTAGAATATTTCCCACCTCTTTCACTTAAGATATTGAACTTTTATTGCCTCTTTTCTACTTCTCATAAAAAGTATTGATTGCTTCATTTTACATGTAGATTTATACCCTAGCCTTGCATAAAACTGAAATCCTCATGCATTTTTTTTAAACTATCATTACCCCAAGCAGAGGGCACAACTGTATTTGTGTTACGATGAAACCTGGTATTCTTGGCATATATTTGAAAGAGGTTAATATATTTTTCTGTCCAAGCCATTGTGCTTCTCCTGAAATATTTTTTTTCCTACTGTTTTAGGTAACAGTTCTGTTTTTTCTTACCTTTTTATTTTTGCTTACATGTACAAATGTCCTTTTATGAGCTAACAGTTGAAATAAATTCCAAACAGTCTAATTACATAAATTCCCACTGTAAGCTACAAAAAATATATCACTGCATGCATAAGGATCTCATATTCTCCAAAGGTGTCCTACAGACTCCCATAAAACTACATAGGGCAGACTCAGTATATTATTTGCATAGGTGCACAGTGAAGCTTTCATTCCTGCTGTTAGTACTTTATTTCTGATATAAATCCTGAAGCTTCACTTCCAAGGTCAAGGTCATTGCAAGGAATTGATAACGTACCTCCTACACAAAAGGCAGCTTTGAAATAGAAGACAGTACAATTCAGACTGTTAAACAAACAAACATGTAAAACAAATGAACAAAAGGAATGGGAAGTCCTGAGAACAAGTTGTAGGGTAAAACCATGAGTTTTCTGAAAGCTTGAGGGGCTTACAAAGTTGCTACTTTTCGGTTTCCCATCATTTTGGATTTCTGGTCAAGCTCTAATTCAAAAAACCTACGCAACAGTACAGAGATTGTTTTAGCCTTTTAGTGTACATATACTTATGTTGCTTGTAAAATCTGACACATTCTGACAGGTAGAAAATATATTTAAAACATACAGCTCGTGTTTTTGAAGGAGGCAAAAGTATTGAACATTAAAAATCTTGGACATAAAAGATTAACAGTTTTTTATTCTTTGTTTCCCTTTGAAAAAAAGTGTTGACAAAGCTAAAAGACTGTCATGGATTTGATAATTTTCAGAAACAAAAGAATAGAAGGTAAGAAGAGCAGTAATTTTGGATGACTTGTCCACTATGGCCACTACAAATTCTTTCTATGGAATTTCAATTTTTTTCTTTGCTTTAAGAGAAACACACTACTTTATAAGGGGACACTGAATAACACTAGCATTTTAAAGCGCTGCTGGATTCGGAAATGGTTGCTTTTTGTTTGCCAGTTCAAGTATCCCTCTGGAAACAGAGCCACAACATTTGAATTGTAATTCTATTTGGCAGCAAAAACATTTCTTGGCTGGTCAGCATGTCAGGACTTTTCTGACACGGTAAATGGCTGAAGTAATGACAGGAGGAAGTCTGCAGGGAAGTAAATGTTATTAGAAATGTTGGCTCAGCTGGCTTCAGAAGGGTCCCATGGGTTCCTATGACCACCATGCCCATCTTTATTTAAAGATGATAAACACTCCAATGATAAACACTCACCCGTCACTGTCGCATCACTTCTGGACCACCAACACAGGAGCTGCTTCTGCCACTGGTAAAAGCTCATGATTTGTCAGGTCAAGAGTCTGTCTTTTGTTAATGGATTACTTTTGAAATGTCTGCCGGAAGGGAAAAATACACATATTTATTTACTTCTTTCTAAAAAGAGTACAAGCAACTTGCTGTTCGGGCCCTGGCTTCTCATAGTAGGGTCCTCAACTTTAGAGACTTTCTTGGTCATTGTTTCTCCAAGACTCACCCCTTGAGAAAAGAAGGAGGGTGACAGTGCCGAGACTGCATGGCAACGTTCCCTTTTTCTCCCTCAGAGAGGTTTTCAGGCACATGAAGAGTATTGTAGGCATTCAAAGAAATAAGATGCTTAACCTCTAGATGAAGCCATCATTACTCAACCACAGATCCCTTATGGCCTGGACCCAAAAGTCAATTATGTCCTCATCTTCATTTCTCAGCAATTGTATAAATAGTTCTTTATTCTCTCAACACAGGTACTGTGAAGAGCAGCAAAAACAAATTTTGGGGACATTCAGAAAGGACTGTAATAGAAGTCACAGATATATCATTTATACCTCTATTCATGAAAGATTTTGGAATCCTTTTAGGAAATGCAAAGATGACTTCGACAAAGGACAGTGTACCTATTTAGAGAGGGTTTGAGTGTATTTATTTGGTACTCTGTTATCAATAGCAAGCAGGTGAAGGAAACTGCCTCTGAGATGAACTTCCTTTATGAAGGGTGGGAGATTAGAACAGCTGGAGCATATAACCTACTTCATTTTAGGACTCCAGGACAAACCTGAAATTTGGGAGCACCTGAACTACCATGCGTGAGAATTAAATATCCAGGTCAGTTGAAGAAAGCAACTCTCTTTTCTTTCTTGTTTTTTGAGCAGCTCTTGTCTTTTTTTTTAAACATGGGAGATCTCCACAGGTGCAGCCAAGTGTACTGCCCAGAACAGGTAGGCTGAGCCTGGAAGAGCAGCCTCTCTGCCTGCACTTCTGTCATGACAACCTGGCAGATCTTCCAGCATGCTGATACCTGCCAATGCACTCCAGGCAGCAATGCTCCTTTCCCTTAGCTCATTACCTTCCAGATCAAGGATGTCCCTACAAGCAGAAAATGCAGCCAAAAGAGACTGAGGTCTTCTTTTCTGCAAGCTTCAGAGAGTTCCCCTGGCTGAGCAACTCACTGCACAGCAATGTGGTAGGCTATTGCAGAGAAAATAAAGTAAGGAAAATAGGACAAGCACAAATTCATCTATCCTTGATTTTTCTTGGAGAACTGTTTTAAAAGAGGAATCCAGATAACAACTAACAAGTTGTTGTGATGGATGGTCCTACCCAGTGTTTCACTGCTAGGCAGCTGTACTGTGTTCATGAAAAATTTGCTGTGAAGCACACCATCTGTAACTCAAACTGGGAACACATCAGGATACAAGGGAAGAAAGCTATGAAATATTTTTTAAAGCCTCAATAAACTAAAATCACCATCTTGCCTGCAACGTGAAATGACCAGCACAGCCCCACATTGGTAGTCCATTTTGATGAGTGTTCATATACCAAGGAGACATTACATCTTCAAAATATAAGGAGGTAATCTATTTTTTTTTTTTAAGCAAAACCCACTGGATATTAGTGGTAGATGGTCTAATGGGCAGCTCTGCAGAATGATTAAAGGGTACTGAGATGTGAGAGTGACAGATAGGGACCTGATTACTACTCCTCTTACCACATTGTTGCCATCTTTTTTCTTTTTTAGGTAGTAAGAAAAAACAAGTTCAATAGGCAGCCATTGGTTTGTTATGTAGCTGCTTTCCAAGTCATTCACTACAAATCCCAACAAGGAATCAAAACAACAGACAGCAGAATCCAAAATGCCTGCCCCTGATAGCACACTAACCTAGGTTTATCAGGGAAGACGAGTAATTATCAGAAACCACTGACGAGAGATGTCACATCTATTTCTGAGCTTATTCACAGTAAGATTTCAGTCATTCCAGGAGTTAAACTGAGGCCTGCAGGGAACAGAGGGCAGCGGTATCTTCAACTGAACATTTTCACTATAGCTTGGACAATGCTTCAACAAGATAAAATGGGACCACCTTCTGATTTAGTATTCCATATCTTTGCAAAACTGTTTCAAATGCTGGATGCCAAACAGAAAACCTGTAAGAGGCAGGGTGAGACACACGAGTCTCAGTAACTTTTATCACAATACCATCTTTTTTATCACAATAACTATCTCCACCAAAGATAAAGTACTATGTACATGATCAACTCCCCAAGCTCTTACAGGCTTCATAAACTTCTACCAAACAAACTTTTCACAAGTGAATCGCTTCATTTAAATACACAGCCTGCATAATCGAATAGCCTTTGAAGTAGGAAGACAGATGATCAGGACTTGCCTTTTGATCTTTCCAAATTGTTTTAGCAAGTAACAACCATGCCTGAAGTCTCTTCTGGAAAATTTTATTAGCAGCAATGTTTACAGCAATCTTAGAAATGAAGGCTCTTCTAGTATCTTACTGAAACTGAAATGTCACAAAGTGAACTTCAGCTCTGCAAATACTGGCAAATTTTAGGAATATTAATTGAAATCAAATCATCTGTTTTGTTTGTATTATTATTCAGTCATCTGTATGTTATACATATTAAAAAATAATAATAAAACTCTTATTTCACAGGACCTGCTGGATCCACATACACCTCAGTCTTGTTTGTCAGACGTATACTTGCACCCAAAACAAATGAAGGGATTTTGTACTGGCACCTCTAGATCAGAAAAAATAAGGCTCCGGAGGAAACAAAAATGAGCATTCCTCTATTAAGAAGCCATAGACATATTCACATCTCCAAAAAGGAAGGGAAGTAGTCGTTAAATACAACAGTTCTATTGATCAACATGAGCTCAGTAATCATTTTTCCAAAAGATAAGTTAAACTTCACCTCATTTCTGTGTTACGCAGGCTGTGTTCACTGTAAGCATTCTATGCATCTCCTCATATTACCAAACACGCTCACAGCCACTTTTTAGCCATAAAGATTACTGCAGCTTTGATGTAGACAAAGGAAACAGTCTTCTTACAGCTGAAAAATGAAACACATCGGAAAATTGTAAGGAATGATGTATGGGAAAAACAAAAGTGATATTTAAGTACAAACTAACACTTCCCCTGGGCACTTTGGTGATATGAGACATGATGAAATTTGCAAAACAAAAATGAAGATGCACCTTCTACTTGTCAAACACCTGAATTTGGCCTCTGTTAAGAGAAAGTAACAATGCATACAATTACCCATAAACCTTCTACCAGTGCACCACTTCAACTTACTGCTAGAAGCAGAGGGGCAATTCTACAAAAGAAATTGAAATACAAGACTTGGGGGCAGAGGAGTTGTTGTTTCTTGCTTTTTAAGTCTGCAGCTGTTCAGAGACATTTCAGCTTTTTATTTACAGAATGAAGTGATAAGGAGCTGCAATCACTTCTAAAAAGTCAAGGAACAGCAGCATCCAGCAGAGAGCAGCTCCTTGCCTTTATCTTGCTGTTGTTATTATCCCCTCCTCTATGTTTTAATGGTTTATTATCACTCTCTAAATTACTGAATGTTTTTTTCCTCTGGTTCTCTGAAATGGATTTAAAGCACCAATCCATTAAGAAAAGACAATCATACAAGCTGGAAGAAGAGAGGTAGCACTGTGGAGTCAAGTTTTAAAAACACTTAAGCACACCTCACATTACATGCATACAAAAAATTGTGCTCATGAAAAAAACACACTGATTAGCACAGAAGTGAAACTTTGGGAAGGCATTGGAGTAGTCTGATCTTTTCAGCTATCCTTGTTTCTTTGTCACCTGCAATGAAGTGCTTTCAGTGATCCCTACCAAACACCTACAGAAAGGTGCTTCAGACAAATGAAGAATTAGTACTGAAAACTAATGCTAAAAAACACCACTCAGAGTAGCACAGGCGTTGGGCAAAGGGTTTTTTTCAGAAGCCCTGCATGAATCCTCTGGGCCACATTCATGCATCCATGCTCAAGAATCTTCCAGGTTACCTCATAAAATATATCTGTTATTCACACTAGGTAAGGTGCATAAATGAACTTCCCAAAAAGATATGAAGGAGGTAGAAAATGCAAAGCTCCAATTCAACTTTTTTTTCTTTTTGTGAAAGGAAGATGTACAGATGACTACACAACAGGTACTAGGTGACTCTTTCAGCTCACAAATCAGAACAGAAATGAATGGTGTGAAGCAGGCAAATTAAAAACAAAAACACAAACACCTACAGTGAAGCCAATGGTCGAAAAAGCAACAGTAGACATAGTGCCTGTTCCATTGTTTGGGACCATCCAAAATTTCTCTTTAAAAAAAGGGTGTCTTATGCAAGCCTCAGATTTCAAAACTGAGAAACTGGACGACATAGAGGCAAGTCAGCAGACCTGGTTGGTCTAGTCTTAAAACTGTACACCACCTACAATCTACATTTCTAGAACAAATTCTGCTCTACTGTGGATACAACCAGTTTTCAATGAACTTATCTGGAACAGCACATGTATGGAGCATCTATCAATCAGCTACACTGGAATCTTCTGAGCAAATAAACCTGTCAGAAACCAATTTGATAAAGCATTAAGATGAGAACAAAACTAACCTTGTAAACATAAATTTTGTACATTCTCTACAAAAAACAAACTTGGTATTCTCTTGCTTCAAGATTACCTTATTTTCTTCTTTGCCCCCCCAGACTTTTACAATATTGACTTAAAAGAACGACTTTCATACATCTATGCCACTATGCAGGTTTGAAGTGGACAGTTCAAAGTGCTTAAAACAAAAGTGAACATCTCTTTCACTTAGATTACTGTACCAATCTATGAAAATGAACCAAAGTTTATGACTGTGGTTTAGAAGAGCCTAAAATTACATTTAGCTTCAAAAGTGAAGTTGGGTATATACTTAATTTCTCTGCTGATGTAGGATGTCATCACATTTCCTTCCTCCACCACTGAGTTCATATAATAATTGACACAACACTGAGACACAGGAGACTTGCTGAACAGCTTCTTCTCCTACTGACTTTTGAAATTAATACTTTATTATTTCATACAAGATAGCAAAAGAATAAAAATAATCCCACAATTTTTCATAAAAATTAAAATTTAAAAACAAATATTACTGGAAAAAAAAAAAGAAAAAAAATACTTGATAAAATCAAACTGAAGAAACACTATATACACATTTCAAAGTAGAGATTATGATTTTCTATTTGATATCAACAGGCACTCCTCATTCATCATCCACAAAAAACTAGGTTAGGTCTCCATAGGCCACAGTCAGAGTTATTAGGTAAGTAAATATGCCACTGCTTCCGTGCCCTCCTTTTATTTCCTTGCTTCTTCAGTCTCATCTGTCTCTCTCTCTTGATGCTCTCTTTCCCACCTCATTTCTTTCAACTCTTGTCTGTATTTCCGTTCAATGAACCGTTTCTGATGGGCCATCTGGGGAAAGTTATCTGACACAAAGAAAAAATATTTTAAATTAATAAACAAACTGATAACACAGTGAAAGTTTCATTTTTTTTTAAGCTTTCACGAGATCAGGGTGGAATGAATAATATTATTACCATTTTTGCTCATTTCTAATAATCCATAGAAACCAGGACTGTCGTAAGACTGGTTTCTTTATGATTTCCACGTTTCTCCTGCAACAAAACACTGAAATCTAATACTCTCAGAAAAACAAAATATAAAACTCTAGACTAGAAACATGGCCAAGTGTTACTTAGATTTTACATTCAGTTCCCTTAGCAACAGGTGGTCAATTTTGAAATATGAATGCGATTCCACTGTCAATGCTGTCAAGATTTTTTGCCTTGTTCTCACTCCAAAAAGTATGAGCCACTGGTTCCAAGCATTGCACAGGAGTTTCTTTTATTACTACTTTAGACCATGAGGAATACACTAGATGCCCCACATTATGGCAAAGTTCCTAATGGAAAAGTAATAGCGTAGCAGAATAGGTTGCAGTAAAATCCATTCTTGAAAAAGTTAGTGTTTAGCTATGTGCCAGTACACAGGCTTAGTGCAGTCTAGGGGCACGGATGGGTGAAGCCTGGCTAAAACAGACTAGGCACAGCTGAGATGATGATGATAGCTGGGGAAGTAGATACTTCTGATTTCAGACATTTGCCACTGGGCTGATATACAGGTACATGAGTGAGAACGAAGGCTGTAAAACCAGCTTATGCTGATCAGAACTGCTCTCTATTTAGTGCACACCTGGCAGAAAATGCCATTTCTGCCTGACACGGGTGCTGACATTCATCAGTGTCTGCTCTGCAGAGGACTGCTTGGACCTCTATCTTCAGCCAGTCTGAAAGAAAAAGGTGGGAGCCTGTGACTAGCCGCAAATCCTGCCAGGGTCATACAGCAGCTAAGCCTTGGGATCAGTGCAGGCTATCCACATCTGAGATGAACACAAAAGCTTGCTGCACTGACCTTTAAAGCCATAAGCAAAGTCTGGCAAACGTCTTGGCAAATGTCCTCCTCGCTAGCTAGCTACCACAAGAGAATTTAGCTGAAGCTGCTCAGGGAGGAGGCCCTAGGCACCAAGGTTCTGGGTGGGCTTTTCCCAAGGAGAACTCCCCCTCTTCTTTCTGGAAGATTCAGTCCCAGGAAGCAAAGACTTTTTTCAAAGGGAGAACACAGAGCAGTTTGTGAAAGAGCAGAATGACTTTCTGCTACTGCATTTTACTGGCTGCTGAAATGCATTCTGTTTTTGTTTTTTTAATAATACTACAGGAATACAAAATACTCGTCAGTTATTCACAACATGGGTATAGGAGGGTATATTTATTTTAAATATAAAACTACCTAAACAAAAGTAAATTGTTTTTAAATTGTTGTTATATTTAAAACTTCAGCGCTTTGTTTAATGGAGTTCTGGGAGATTTTGTTGCTCCTATGTACCATAAAACAGAAACTGCATTTCCACAGCTGTGCCTGTAATGTGATCTTCTTTAAGAACCTGCAGAACTCAGCTCGGTTGCAACCTGTTTCATTTATAGCCCATTAATGATGTAGAGAAATAAGTTTAGGTAATCAACATATCACAACTATCAAATACGTGAGCCCTGCTCCAAAAGTAATGCCTCCTATTTTATTCTGTTGTCCCACAATGTCAGAGGCAGATGATGGCGGTATGGCAGTAGAAGTTGAACCTTCTCACAGATATTCTGTTACATTTTGTTGTCATGTGACAGATGGCAGGAGAGTGACAGTTGGACAGAATGGCACCTGACACGGAAGTGCATACAAAGCAACGGTGAGTCATTTATTTCTCCCATTCAGAAACAATGGCACCCACTGACATTCACTGAAGCTTGCTGAACATTAATGATGACCAAACAGTGGATGGAAGTGAGCACAGTGAGACAGTGCGTGGAGTGTTTCAGTAGTGGTGACTGCAGATCACCTCCACCGATGTTTAAGAGCATGGCATGCAGGCTCTTGTTCATTGCTGGCAAAAATGCATAGCTAATGGTGATGACTGGTTCAAAAATAGTGCTTTGTAGCTGAGAATTTGCTCAATCAAATAGTGTTATTGTGTTCTCTGTATCTGTTGTAGTTTCCATGGAAATAAATAAGAGGCATTAACTTCAGAGCAGTCTGTGTATGAACAGGTACATGAAAATGAATTTTACTTGAAATTAACTACACATACATTTCTTTAAACAAAAAAGGTTCCCTGACCTGAGAAATATGATCAAACTTCAAAGTTGAGCTTGCTTTGAGGGGTAGATGGAATAGAGACCTCTAGACCTCTACCCAAACAAAAACATAGATCTGAAAAGAGCAGTGAGAAGTCTTACACTAAAATAGTTCACAGCTCTTTGAGAGGCAACACTCACAGGAAAAAAACAAATAAAACTTCTGGAAGATTTTGCAGTTATTTGCTGGATAAGTTACTTCTTCTTCTTGTCAGATTTACTGGTGGTGAGATGTCTAAGCCTGGCAGGTGGATATGAAAAAGTCTAAAATCCCTGGAATGACAGGGATTCATTGTCTCCTGAAAGTTTAAGTCCTGCAATTTCCACATGCAGAAATAACAGATTAAAAACCTCTGGTATTTGGGGAACTGCAGATATTTCAGTCAATTGCAAAAATGTACCTCTAGCCTTTCCACAGTGTTTCTTTTGTGCACAGAATGCATGTCATCTGTTTGTCTACAATGGCATTTTAACTCTAGTGACTGGTTTTCATATAAGATGTCTGCATACACACACTTCTTTCACTTCAGATTTCATTGCAACTGCTGCCATGCTGGCATTCCTTTGCATAATTTTGAAAGATGCATGCAAGGATCACTGTACCTTCAGCTGATATAAGCTGTTGCTAACAGAAAAGTATCAACTTACATTAGCTGGAGACCTGCCTGATAGATTTTAACCTGTCTAACCAACTTAACCGTAGCCAACTTAAAATTAATTTTCCTCCTCTGAATTACAACACGAGATAGATATCCTCACTATCAAACTAAGCAGGTTTACCCCACTGCATTTTTAAGCATGTAATAAATTCTAAATGAGACCACTGCATATGGTTCCCTTCATTATGCATTTGCTGTAACATGTCAACTCCCTTTGAAATGATGAACAATACCTATTGGTCTCATTAACACCACTTTTATAGAATTGCTCACAAGTACTAATAAACAAGCCTGTTACTCAGAAGCTGAAAGTATTCAGTACATTGTATTGGATTTTGCTCCCACACAAAAATTGCACCTCACACTAAAGTCCAAACTAAAACCAATTTTCTTTGTAACTCAAATATCTTACATTTTTCTAGTGCGTCCATTGCAGCTCCCATTTCTGCTTGTTGAATACTGTGAAAGCCAAACAGAAAGATATTAAATGTGATTCAACTTGTACAGAATAAACTGAAGTATCTAATAAAGTTACTACGAGACAGAGTTTTGTAATAAAAACCTCTGGATAACCATTAGCTCATAATTTCCAGAGTATATATCAACCTTTCTATAATTATGAAAACAATAGCACTGCAACTCCAATACAACATTTTAAAAGTTAGATCAATAATACTGCTAACAAAATATTCTACTTTATCCTTTGCTGAAGCTTTTGAGCTGAGAGAAAAAAATGGATTGGAGGTATGAACTCTATAAAGCCAAAGATATTTTTATAAACTCCACCAGATTTGGTAGCGCAAAATAAGATGACGTGTTTTGTGTTTCTGATTGAAAACTTCGTGATTTTTGAAGCCATTCCAAAATACCTAAAAGTGATAACATCTGATGATAATTAAGAATCTTGCACCCCAACTTTGCCATCCTAAGCTGAACAATAATCTAGCAGCAGAGCCAAAGACAAAATTAGTATTTCCAGCACTCTGTTCTGCAGTTTCCACTCTGAGAGCCACAAGCAGGAGTTCATTGCTGCCACCTGGTTTTTAAGTTCACCAAAAATGAAGTTTAAGATCTAGGAGTATACCAACACGGAGCTCTTCAGGTATTCCTGAGGCAGAAACTCAGAATGACCTGAGGAATGCCCCATGGCTTTAATCTGTAAGGCTAATCAGATTATTACGAATCTTCATGGTGGGCCATTTTGGACACTGCCACAGTCAGATTAATTTTTTCCACTATACCTTGGGCCTTTACCGCATCCTATTCTTTCCCCTTTGAAATAAACAGCTACTGTGTATGTCCTAGCATGAGACGGTCCCACTGTCTGTAGAGTCCTGAAATGAGAGACATGATTTATTCAGGCAGGAAGTATTAAAAAGCAGAATCTGTCAGCGGCACATACATCACCAAGCTTTCAGTCCAGTAAATACATTTAGTGGAACTAATGCATAGCAAGGAGCAAGAGTTGAAGGATGGCTTTATAAACTACATTAACCCACAGATCACCTGTATTGTGTGCGTGCAACAATGAGAAGTAATTTACATAAGATGCATCTCATTAATATTGAATGTACTTATTCTTTGATGTTTAGTCAGGAGCACTCTATGAAAATCAAAACTTTCACCTATAGGCAAAAATGCATACTATGCACAAAGTCCTGAAACAGTAAATACATTTGGAATAAAATCACTTAAATTACATGAATCTGTGCAATTGCAAGTAAACACAGCAATATGATTGTGCACTCTATAATTTTAATCACGGAGAGAGGACTTAATATAGGACATGGTACCTCACTACACCACAAATTGTCACAGTACTTTTCCATCGGCTTTGAAAAGTTTGAGTTTCTGTCACAAAACAAACTTCACTTTCGAACTAGGAATGTCTAGGACATGCATCAACAACCACCTACAGGGGAAAAAGATAATTCCCCAGACATGCAATGAATTTGCTTCTTCTGCTGTCTCTTCCTTCTGTCCCACATCTCTCCCTGCTGTCAGCTTGAGTTCTGTCCATTAACTTGTTTCTTTTTCGAAGAAGCAACAATTTCACATCAATTTTTTAAGCATCTAACTCTAGTACTCTATGTGTTGTATAACAATAAACATGAGCAGACAAAATCACCCCAGTGTGGCTGACTGGGGTGCAGCACTAACTGTACTGAAACATAACCACAAGAAAAAGAACTTAACAAGGTAATAGGAAGATAACAGTGTATTACTAGCTCTAAGCTGTAAGACAGAAATCAATTTATTGTCATAGCAAAAACAAAACAAACATTTGGTACTTGATACTCAGTGGGTTTTATAAGAAATGGGAATCATATCTTTTGTATTCATCTCCCCCACTCAAGATGAAGGTGCAAGTCCTCACACTGTGACACTGAGAAGTGAGGTTTGCAAAGCATCAGTTACAGTGTTGAAATGATCATATTTCTGAAGAGTACTGTTCCTCACTAACTGAATTGCTACAATTCATCGAGAACTTTACTTCAGTAAATGTGATAAATGCACTCACTTTCATCCTTCACCTATTTTTGATAAAATAATCCCAGCAAAAATCTTGAACTTTCTTAGCCTTCAACTCTTCTTTTGGGGACTAATATTGCACATATTCCTACATAATTGAGTATATGTGTAAGAAGCATACAATTCTTAAATTTTATTATTGCCACTAAAGTAGCTACTGTCTATTTTACAACTGAACGAGAAGGGAAATCCATCCCATCCAGCTTTAAGCATCTAACTGAGGTGTCCAAGCTGAACTTCATTGTCCTGAGCTCTTCTGCTACTATACAGGAAAACAGAGTAAATTGCACACCACAAATGTCCAGGATCTTTCTTGCCCTTTGTAGACCCTGTGGTCTACCATCAGAATATGTGAAAAAGCATTTATTGTGTTTCTGCAGGGACACAGAGAAACCTCATACTATTACTGAAAAATAGCATGGAGGTATCCTGACTTCATATCCAAATAGCCACTGTTGCAATCATTACATATAAAATATTCCAACTCCTTACACTGAATAAATAAAAAAATACAGAATTATGTCAATGAAATATTCCATCTGTCCATCACACGTAACCTTTTCCCCTGAAACTGTAAAAGCTAAAATCACTTGCTAATACTGTCATGGTTTAGGAGATCTAAGGAGGGCTTGGATAAACACAATAAAACTAAGCTAAGGAAAAGACACAGAATGACTGAGATCACCTCCCTCATTATAAAATAAGGATTGATAAGTAATTTGTATTTGTAAGATGCTGGATCTTACTTGTAAAGAGGAATGTCTGGTTCTTTTCCTTCTGTCCTGAGAGTCAAGCAGCACTGCTGAAGCTGAGATTTGGGGTCATTCCAATCTTGATTTAAAATGAATTCCTATAACAAGTTCACAAAAATGTTTTTGCAGTTGAGAGATTGTGGTAAAAGTCCAAAATATGATAATATATTAAAACACAGTAGTGATAGTCAAGGAGGAAATGGAATGGTCTTACCTTTAGCCGTGGAAAAAAGCATACATTCATGAAAGTGTGAACATATTCCAAATCTTTATCAATGTACAGGGCAGCAATAAAGGCTGAGGGAAGGAGAAAAAAATAGGTACTGTCATTCATCCAAGGAGAACATTAATGGTTTGTACTTTTAGAAACAAGCATCTCTCTGAGTACTCTAAAGCCACATTCAATTATGTTTCACAGCAGCAATCTGATGAGGGGATTATTATCTTGCATACACAGGAAAAAACAAAGTTGACCAAGAGATTAAATGACTTACCCAAATCCACTCAGTCATTTAAAGAGTTAGAAACAACACTCAGCTCCTAATCTCACATTTTAACCAGCAGACCATGGCTACTCACTAATAAATCACTACTAGGTACCATAAAAGAAGTTTCAGATATAAATCACTACTGTTTGTGTGCAATTTCCATTTACTAAGAGGATTTGGCAAAAGCCAAGGAGCTTGAATGGCTGACAAAATGTATCGAAACACACATGATACAGATTAACTTTCTTTGCACAATATTTATCACTGTTTCCACTTTTTCTGGAAATAACTTAGCACACTTTCATAAATAGACAAAAAAAAAAAGCATTTAATTTCTGTGTAGCTTTCCTTCTAACAGAAGGATCGTTTTGAAATATCTCATAAAATGGAGTTAAATGAACCACAGAAATACTCCTGGCTGATGGTATTACTTTATCTTTTGATAATGACAAGAACATATTACATTGAAACTGCCGCTAAAAGAGCTTGACACAATATCAAGTTTTAACTCTTTAACATGTTCTTTTGACCCAGTCATCATTATCACCATGGTCATCAATTCTAAGACAACAGTTTTGTATCTGCAGTTACACCTCCCTCATACTTGCATATAGACTTGAATAATTTAGGTTGGTGTTTTAAAATCTGGCAAGTACAGATACAGATACAGGCATAATTGAGTAGAAAATCTGAACATTCTTTTTTAATAATGATTTGTAAGATTTCTGATGACTTCAATAAGCCCCAAGGAAAAAAAAAAAAAAAGTTGCATAAGTACTAAGCTGTTATAACCACAATGACTCACATTCCAAGAGATCAGCCAAAGTTTTAGTTCGAAGAGCTACAGGTCTTTTCGTCTTGTCATTAGTGATGGCAAACTCTTGCATTCCCAGCTCTTCTGCCACTTTGGCCTGCGTCCTGTTGTTCACCAAAGAGCTTCTCAACAGCTGCAAAAGAATTTTACCCAATGGCAACAATTAGCAATGCCAAACTATAAAATGTAGTGAGAGCTGGGGGAAATTATTAGTTTTTATTCTTGCTGCCTCTTACTTCTCAGTTTATTAGTGTTTTGTTTCAGCACACACTAAATTATTCACACAGACACACACAAACACACCTCTTCACACCCTCATTCTTTCTACTGCTGATTTCTCACTTACGTTTCACTTCTCATCAGATTTTAATACTTTTTATATCCGCTCCTTCTACAGGTAAGTCTTGCATTTAAAATGCTAGTTTGGGAGTTTCTTTGCATTCACAAACCATCTCTTCATCACTCCTATACTTCTTCAGTTATCTGCATTTTTCTACTCTAAGTAGTACATAGAGTGAAATAAACTACTTTATCCCACGCAAAGCATAAACACAACAATCTAAAGACTATAGCGTAGTCCCAGGTGCCTACCAAATAAGAGATGGGCAGCAATTGAAACAAACGCACATCAAAGCAAAACTGACTAGTTTCAGTACCAGCAGGTGAGAAAGATGCTCTGTTCATTTGGGTAGAGAAGGAAATGCTTATCTGGATAGCCCATATGTACTATTACACTGTTCTACTGAAGGCAGTATAGCTGAACTAATGCATCCCTGATGAAGATCAGGTTCTAATACTTTCAGTGTGTGACAGTGCCCAGGATATCTGGTTCTCCAGTGGAGTCTCCAAAGTGCTCTGACTCCAGGCAGATTGCTTAAATAAACAGAAATCTGTCAAAGATAAAATCTCAGATAGCTGAAAGGAGTATTTTGGACTTTCAGGTTTCTGTTCAATTTTCTGAATGTCTAACAAAGAGGAGTTGCTTGGTTGTTTTTTTTAAACAGATAGTGTAGTGTAATAAATAAGGGATATTCTGAGAAGTACACCTCTCCTTTCCACTGCTTATATATAATCTAGATTCAAGAAGCTGCATACAATATTTTTACTTCTTTGTCTTCCATGTCACATTTGTACAGCTTATTAGATCCAAGTTATATTCTACCTGGCTCCAGAATGTCAACAGAGCTTATGAAAATAAAGATTTATTCACTACACTCGATACTTCATCTCTGACAACAGATAAACAAAGAACAGTATGTTCATAATTTGTTTGGCAATGATGTATGAAGCAGATACTCACAACTTGATCTTCATAAACTAGGCAGACTGCAGAAAGGATTAATATCTTTCTTTCTAACCTGTGCTAAAACTCATCTTCCGTTTGTTCCTTTCCAAAAATCATTCCTTTTTATGTCCTTAAGATAAACAATCAATATTCCTCCCAGTCAAGTCCTAACTACAGTATGCAACCTACAAGACAGAAGTGCAACAAAAATCATGCGTCAAATATCAGTTTCTTGCAATGGGAGGAGCACAATTTCTTCTGATGCATTTGCGAAGTACTTATTTCAACAGGAATCAAATCCATGATTAGTACTATCATAAAAGAGCCACATACACATTACACAGGGAATTAGAGATGACAAGAGCCAGTCACACTACTACCCCTGACTGCAGCACAAACCGTGTTGGAGAAACATCTTCCAACCCTCTTTTTTTTTTTTTTTGACAGATCATTTAGCTGTCTCAAAATACATATGTAAGATTATAATCCCTTCCTTTTTCTTATTTACGATTAATTTTGACTTTTCTTCACAAGTACATCAGAAAGCACTGCATAGCCAGTCAAGCAGGATTTTCCCATCCTCTGCCAACACTGTCTTCAACCCAACAGGCACCATCCATCTGATATTTCATTATTACTTCAAATCTCACCAGGAGAAAGGAACCCCATGTTTGCTGTCTCTCTTCAGGTCCCACATCATTCACCTCCCTCTTACTCCACAAGCCTAATTTCATTTGTCCTCATACTTAAAAGACATTCAAGGACTATTTTTTTTTTCAACTGTATCAATCCACAAAATTAATTTTTCCTTCGTGGCACTGCCTAGCTCTCTGTATTGTTATGTATTTTCAGCATTCCTTCTACTCTTTGTAGTTTCCCCTAAATCTTGGGCAATGTGCAGCTTGTTCTACTTGCCAATTCACTTATAATTAAATTAAGCAACACAGCAACATTCTGATCACTGTTCTGAGTATTTACACCCATTACCAGCAACACTAAGTCCTTCCTGCCAAGCAATTCTTGAAAGATTTATCTTACTATAACAACACTGATGCTTACATTCTTAAAAGTCACCTACAAACGAAAAAGGATTTCTGCCTTATGTTTTTGTTTCCTCTGTGAAAAATTAATGACAAGCCTCTTTCCCTTTTAATTTTCACATCAAAAGATCAGGCTTTATCAAATCCTTCTCCTGAACAGTGCAGAAGAATTCATACAAATGTAAATGAAAGTTAAGAAATGGTAAGGAAAGATGAAAATGAGAACACATATACTTCCTCTTTCTTGAAAACAGCTAAGTAATATTTTCTTCAAAATACACTATCTGTCAGAGATTTAGTATCACCACCTCTTTATTGATTTCAGAAAACCATTTACAGTAGCAAAGACATCTAAAATGTTACTCCCCAATTTTAACTAGAGAACTTGACATACAT
The DNA here is from genome assembly GCA_013399175.1 of Odontophorus gujanensis. NCBI lineage: Eukaryota > Metazoa > Chordata > Aves > Galliformes > Odontophoridae > Odontophorus > Odontophorus gujanensis. The sequence goes on from VXAB01012969.1 coordinate 80,195, forward strand.
CCCTAATACATATATCAATTTTTTAATCTAATCACCACTTGAAAACTAAGAAAAATTTAGAAAGACTAAGGAAAGCGCTGTCTTCTTCTCAGAGTGCTTAATATGAGCTGCAGTACTAAAGGATTCAGTTAATCACAAGAAAAAGCTACATATCTTACAGTCCTATATTTACAATACTGTATAGTACTGAAAAATCCCCAAACATCATTGTTCAGAGCCTGAACAAAAGAGTGACTAAAAGGCTCCACTAATCAGAAACAGGCAACCATAAAATTAAAACTAAATTCAAAAGTTACTATGGAGTATCCAGACTAAAAGCAATAGGTAAAACACAGTAAAACAGACAGAAAGAATTTCTAGTCTGGAAAGGTAACCCTGCTACCTTGTTGCAGGTTCAATGGACTAGAAGTCATGGAAAAAACCTTACATAATGTGCACATTTCAATAAATGATTTTAAACACTTGTCTTTAAATATGACCTAGTCTTACTCTCAATTTTTAACTTACATCCTTAAAACTATTGATCTATTCCACAGACAACAAAGATTATTGTGCTGAGCTCAATAATCACCATTTCCTACTCACTGCACGACTCAAGGCTTAAAATTAACCAAGTCTTACTAAGAACAGTGGTTGCTGGGATTTCTTTTATTAATCAAATCTAGAATAATTCACTTGCCACTTCCATAATTCCAGTCTCCATCCCACACTTGCTTTCCCAGAGAGCATGACTGATGTCAGTCTCACCGTTAAGTGCCCTTCATGATGATCGGGGAAATGTATGAATAAATACTCTGTGGCTACCAACTGCATTATGGAGTCACCCAGGAATTCCATCCTCTGATTGTGGCCTCTGAAAAATGAGACATCAATGCAACAAAATCAATAAGTACTCAGGAAGGAAAAAACAAAAGCAGCATGCATATACAAATTAAAATAAAGAATGATCTGAAAGTGAGCCTTACTTGTTTTTAAACACGTTTAGGACAGACTTCCAGTGTTAACACTGGTGAGATGAAAACACAACAGAAACTGCTGTAATGCTGACTTTGAGCTAGAAAGCAAATCAGGGTAGCTACAGATAAGCACAATTATTAGATCACAGGTCTAGGACAGCAGTTGACATCATGTCTGTGATAGGATGAAGTCCAACTGTAACTTCTTGTAAGTACCCAAACCAATGAACACACTGACTCTGGTACAGAAAAAGGTCTGTCAAGGCCTACACAGGAAATAGAAGGATCAGGGTTTAATCCTACGCTGACAGCTTGGACTAGGTATCCACTTGTACAACTGTTCTCTTTACCACAGGGTCTAGCAGCTCTAGTCAGACTCCCAAAACCCTCTGCATGTTTAGGTGCTGCATATACAATACAATACTAGGGTTGCAGTTGTCCAAGAAAGCATGATTTTACTTTTTGTCTCTGCCCAAGAACCATCATGTTCTGATGAAGCATCAGAAATGCTGTCCCAAAGTCAACAGTCCGTGAAGTCCAGAAGATACACCAGGATGGTTCCTTAACACCATTAGAATTCCCAAATTATCCACTACTGACTACTGTCAGAGAGAGGATATTCAGCCACACAGGCTGGCAAACATTTCAGTTCTTTCTCTTCTGGAGAACAGACAGATCATACAGCTTGTCATTGTCAGCAAATAAAGCAATTTCATCTACTAACAGTAGAGCCATAGAGCTGTAAGAGGGCACTTCCCAAAATACTCACAGAGTCAGGTGGTTAAAGCCTACAGTCCTCAGAGTGAATGCACGTGCTAGAAGTCGAACGTGAGTAAAGATGACTCCAATTGCCTCCTCAAACTCTGTAAGCTTTTGAAGAACTGGAGAGGTCTCAATGAGTTGCCTGTCAGTATTAGACTCCTGCAGCTGTAAGATGAAAAGCAATGACAATCTGGTACTTCAAGATATTTCAAGAATTTTTCAAAGAAAAAGAAATCTTCTGTAAAACAAGGTCAAAGAACACAGTGAACAAGTAATTATGTGTACAGCTTAACTGAGAAAACCCAGTTACCTCTGGGCTTTTGTCTTTCATAATTAGCACTTAGTGTGAGGTCTGATGAACTTGCTTCAGATTTTTTTCACTTGTTTGTTTTGTCATTTGTGTTTGCTATAAATACCTCATGTTGCTTTAAAAAAAAATTACATGTTGCTTACACGGTCTTGCCTCATGTGAATAGCATGATAATTAAAAAAGATGAGAAAAAACAAACAAATCAATTTCTCCCACTTTAGTATTAAAAATGAAGAACAGTACATAAAATTCACAAAGACAAGAAAATTAAAATGATCATTTTAGGTCATTAGATATCCTTATCAGTTTCTCGTCTGACGTCCCTATGTTTGACATTGTTAAATGGCTTCCTGGGGCTGGGAAATTACTTAGGCACTTCTTCCAGCCACACTAGGCATTTGTCTTGTATACCAGTGCCTCAGAGGAGAAAGCACTCAGATGAGGATGCCTGAAGGAAAAGTAGTGCAAGAATATTAAGGACTGTCTGGATAAACACCTAATCCTTCAACTATCAACTGCAATGGACTGCCAAGTTTTACATTAAGCATACTTAGTGACCTGCAGCAGGTTGTGCAAATCTCTTCCACAAACTCGACCACTGTATCTCCAGTATCTCCAGAAACATTCAGCAACATGTTCCAGATCCACTACCCTCTTCCTAAAGAACCAACTTACTCACTTTTGAACTCCTGCTGTCTGTACTGGAACAAGCAGTGAGCAAATGGCTAACTGCTCATCTACTCGTGTTCCAGTGATGTCTGTTCCAGGCCCTCCCTTCCCATCATCTCTTTCCCCAACCTGAAGATTGCAATCTAACTTGCTTTTCTTCAAAGAGAAGCTCATTCATACCTTCGATATCTTTGCTGCCCTGCTAGTTCTTTCTTCCCAGCATCTTTTATATTTCCACTACAGTCTTCTCAAAATGTGAAGCAGAACACCTGATAATACCCAAAAGTGTACACGAGCCACTCTGTCTGTTATCACCATTTTTTTGCAGTAGCACTATGATCTTTTTTGGTCTGTTTTCTGTCCCTTTTCAATTAATTGATAATATTCAATTTGCTTTTTTATTTAAACACTACTGAGCTTTCACCCTATGCTTCATAGGCTACACAGGATATCATTCTGTTTTTCATAGAACAGCTACTGACTTCGTATTCTGACTGTCAGGCTGCAATTCTTCAGCCATATGTCATCCCTGCTACCCTGAATAATTTGGTACTGTTAACAAACTGCTACCTCGCTGCTCCTCCTCCTCCTCCCTAAGGTGAGGATGTGAACTGCCTGCATTTCAGCCAAGATACCTGGGGAAATCTGATGATGATCTCCATTCCTTGTATGATGTGGTCATTTCAATCCCCCCGTTTCTTATGTTTCGCCTTTCCTTCAAACCTACCCGAGGAGTGATCAACTCACTTTTTTGTTGTTGTTGTTTCTGTTTTACTTAGTATTTTCTTAATCATAGTTTCCACTGATTTGACTGCTTCAAAATGACAGGGTTGCAGGCCTACAGCTCTACATATCTCATCTGGAATTACTATTATTTAATTTGAATCTTATTTGCCATATTGTAATAGACACTTCAAAAATTTTAAAAAGATGCTTTTCAGGCTAGCTCTACCCAAAGGCAAGCCTGAGGAGACTATGTGTTACCTCTTGGCACACAAGAGAACTAGGATGGTTTCTGGGATATGGGATGAAAATACACTTTCATCATACTGAAGTTAAGACAGGAGTAAGAAATGACAAGCTGCATGTGCTATATCTAATCGCTAAACAGAATCTAAGCCTTCTTCATGAGAACTGAGACAAAGATGATAAAAAAAATAATTTAGAATATTAGAAGTTCTCTTGGGAACTTATGCCACCATTTAGCACTGCTGGAGCTGTATTCTCGAAAGTTTATTATTTTGGAAATATTTGTTATTTCCACTAACACCCCCTTCTATTTATTTAGTGTTGTCTTATACCCAGCATAAAGTTGGTTTTAAAATGCTTCAGATGCACTGATTCATTGTGAAAGGTTTTGTCTATGTAACCACTGCAATAACCATAAAGCTATATGCAATTTTTCAGATGCAGGACTCAAAGTGACTGGCTGGAGGGTGTGCTTCCAAAAGCATTTCAAAGGAGTCAGCCTGACTCTGCACAAAACATCAGAGATTTTTGGACAAAAGAAACTCTCTCAGATGTCTGTGTGATCCTGAAAACCTTACTGACTGGATCACAATGCAAAAACAGCCATTCTTGTGGCACTCCTGCACACTTTGAAAATGTGAAGGTGGGAGCTACAGTGCAGAGAGGTTCTGTGACTTGCACTAGCTCTCACCCAAAATTCACTCAGAGAGCATGGACTGAGAATGAGTGCTCCAATCTTCTGACCTTGTAAGCTAACAGCTTGAGCACTTTATAAATGCATGGAGGATATATCAGTTTTCAGATACCTTCAGAATTTCAGTTTTCACTTGCTATTAAAGGTACTAAAAATCACAGGAACAATCATGCTGTCAGTGAACAAAGTAACTCCAGCATGATGCTCTTAAGACATTTAAATAACGTGCCTTTCTACTGCTAAAGTTTCAGCCTAAATTTCATGTTAACAAAATACATACACAGACTGTTTTTGTACTCTTCCACCAGCTTCCAGAAGATGAACAGGAAGATGTCAAAATGTTATCTCTCACTAGATTTATCATATGAGAAGTACAGTTATATATCAAACACGAGCCAAGGAAAGGTGAATGATTAATCCAATGAGAGGCAGAAATTCGTTCTTCATCCAAAAAGATCACAAAGGCAAATACATACACTCCACTGGCCACTTTTTTAGAGAATTTTCTGTGATGTCACTACACTGAAAACCCATGGAAAAGCATCCCTGAAAATAAAAGAGAGCTATGAAATTTATTACAGAGAGGAATACACTTACTTGGAGGGGGTGTAGTGGATAATTAAGCCATACATCCCGCAGGTCCTGCGAACATTGAGAGATGCCTTTAATGCTCAAGGGAGTCATTTAACAAATTCCACAGTACTAAATAAAATGTCATTACTTGAAATACTGAACTATTTCAGATGCTGACATTGCTTATTGCAAATTCAATAGTGCTGGCAAACTAATTTTTAAAAACGTGTATTTGCTGTTCAAACTGCCTGTAGTTCCCCCAATTAGCTTGTGTCAAAGAGGTGGAAAAATCCTTGAACCAAATACAAAGCGGTTAAAGGAATTAATAAAAAAAGAAAAAGAATTTTTCAGGTCTCAGGTTTAACTTTATTTGCATGCTTCAGTTGCAAGTTTGATTTAACCTGAAGTGGGAACTAAAGAAGACAAAACCTTTGTGGCTCTTGTCTTCCATACAGGTTTCCTTCATTATTTGTTGCTTGGTGTCCATAACCATTGAGTGATGACAGGCTTCAAATTTCAACTACAGTTTGTTATTTCATGGACTTTCAAGATGGAAAAAGACTGTGTAATTAACCTCCTAACCACTGCCACGTGTATTGTCCCAGCAGATATACTGATTATTTCCCTTAGTCATTAGATGGGAAAAATTTCAGCTAACAGTGACTGAAGATAAAATATGCAAGAAAGAATCTGACTAATAAGGTATTCATTCAATTGCATAACACTTTTTTCAAAGACACATCAAAAACTATTGGGGATCATATGATTTACTTAACTTATGGAACAGGAATAGTTGTACAACATGGCATCCTTTCCCCAAGGTATGCTGTCCAGATGGATCCACAGCACCAACCACTTGTCAAGAGTAGCACTGCATGGAAACCTGCAGGTTTCCCACATCATACACCCTTCCCTCTCTAAGCAAACCAACACACAGCACACCTGAGGGAACATCATTAATTTTTGTGCCTGAACCAATGCAGCTTGCTGTCATAAATGACAAACTCCATTTACTTTCTAGGAATGGAGTCCCAGTTGTCTTCATTTGAGATTCCCAGATAAAATATTTTTTGAATGAAAGCTGAGTCATAAAAATACATAAGTACCTTGTCATTGAAGAGCAAACGTCCAAATAATTGTTTGGCTTCCTCAAGACTACCCTCCAGATAAACTGCTCCTATATGAGGAGACCAAATGTTAAAGTACGATAATACATTTAGTTCCTAGAAATTACTAAACACTCATTTACTAGTTTTTTAATAGCATGCTGTGGTAATAATCAAAACAGAATTTCCCATTTTCTGAGAAATCTGAAACACCAGCATTAATCAATGGCTGCAAAATGCACAGTAAAAGCTGACACAGTTAAGTCTTTGATAGAAAATGATACATCCAAAGAGCGAAGTTTAAGCAAATTAGGCCAGAAGCAATCTATTTCTAGAAGTAGTCTGCACTTTTCCAATTGTCTATACCATATGTGTAGACAGTGACAGGCATTATATACATTTCAATATATTGCAAATAGTTTTCATTTACTCTGCACTTTCAACATTATATTCTGCATATAAACATGTCAGGACTATTCCAAACTTCAGCGCCTCCCCAGTATCGCAACAATACATTATCTGAAATGGAAACTGCATCTCTCAATTTCTAGAGATTACTTGCAGATACATATATTAACTGCACATTCAGTCCTTGCTATACCTCCACCTGAATATTCGTAACAAACTCTGCACATCCTGTGCTAGCAGATTATGTTTTTTGTGTGTATCACATGTACTCTGTATCTGCACAGGAGCTTTTAAAATTCAGTATCAACACTCTGTCCTCTGATTATTTTTACAGAAGGGCTATGGAAAACCTCTAGCTAGACTTCATAAGTACATCTGCTTAAAAGCAAAGAAAATATACAGTTACATGAAGAATACATAACAAAGGAATCAATGTTCCCAAAAAGTGAGAGCTCTGCAACACTGTGCTTCCACTCCTTTCATCCTTTTTAATTCTCTCAGTAGGTCAACTATCTTCTTTAGACTCTTAGGAGAATGGCTTGGGAGTTTTATGAAAGTGTCTTGCCCAAGGCACGTTATGAGAGGACTGAATTTCAAGCAGGTCCTAGGTAGTCTACTTATACTTTTGCTTACAATTTTCATCCCAAGAAAAAAACATCAGACTTCTAGAAGTGTTCTCAAGTAGGTGCTTCAAGCCCCACATCCATTTTTACAGCCCTTCTGCAAGGTGCCAGATTTTTGCTATGGTCCTGACAAAACCTTACTGCTCCACCAACTTCATGAACAACTTTGTATTGGATGTTAAACAGCAAGCCTGTCCTCACAAAGAATCTCAGTGCTTGTCCAATAGTCCTCATCACCACGTCGTCCCAGACAGGCTGAAGGATACAAATGATGCCAAAGATACAAATCTAGTGCTCCTTTTCTGTGTTGTTGGGAGTTTTTTGTTTATTTTTTTTTTCATTTTTTTTATTTTTAAGTTAAAGATCAAAACACTCACAGAAAGCAAAATACAGTTAAAACAACAACTCTCATTTCTTGATAAGATAAAACACAATTTGGCCCAAGGCAGAACACACAAAACTTGCCATCTAAGCCTGCTGTGATCTTTTTTCAAAGCAGAACAAAAAGCTTTGGGAGCCTGGATAGAATGTAAAGACTTAGAACAGAGTTAAGCCTTTAGCATAGTTAGAATCACATACAGTACACTTGTATGGATGCAAAAATAAATCAGTCAAGTTTGAATTGTTTCATATATTCAAATAGATTTATAAAAATATGCTACTTAAAATAGAACTTGTGTGGATATAATAGAGCAGATTTTTCCCTTACTTTTTGTTGACTTCAGTAACTGTGGTCAGGCACTCCTGACTTCTCCCACATAGATTTATCACATACAGTCACTGATTAACATCCTACTGACCAGAACAAATTTGACCCAACTCCCCTTCATCCTCATACTGTCATGTTTTCTTTTATTTGTAAGAGAAATGAAAAATGGAAAAACAAAAACAAAAAAGTTACTGGTCAAATGTCACACTTAAACCACAGGTTATCAGGGCACAAAGTAATTGGGCTGGTGCATCCTGAAAGCAACCCACTAAAACTCAGGTCTGAAGCAGGACTCCCCGTCTGCAGGTCTGTGCAAATACTAATGGAAGCAGTGAGCTTCCACTTTTCCTGCCAGGCCATGGTGAACAAACTGCTTCTTCCCAGAGGACAGCACATGCCAGTCCATAGCAGTGCATGAGCTGTAGAGTCCTGCAGTGACAGATAGAAACTCCACACCGCAACATCATGAAATGGGTATACATTCTGTATGTGGGAAGAACACTGAAGATGAGATATTCTCCTTTATAATACTGCACATCCATAGTGTTACACACAGGGCACATGTACAAGAAATGTGAAGAGATGACAAATTTCAGCTTTACTATCATCTACCCTTATGAGTGCTACTCAGGACAAACCTACATTCTGCGCAGACATCAAAACATAGCTGTTTACATACACAAAAACAAGTGCTTTACCTATTAAAGCTTCAAAGCAGTTGGCCATGGCATGGCGAAGGTCTGATTCCCTGCAAAGGTCTGGACCATGAGCATAAAGCATAAATCGATCTAGCTCCAGCTTCTGTAGAATACATAAAAGAGTCAAAGATGTGGTTATAAAAGTACAAGAGTATAAGCACTAGTCACTAAAGCTCAATTACAGTACTAATACATAGCAACTGGATTTGAAGGAACATTAAAGCTGTTCTCTGCAGTTTTGGTTCAGACACACACTCCACTTGACAATTAGAACACTATGCTTACAAAAGGCAACAGTGCAATGCTGGTAGAAAGCCAGAAATCACCAAACCCAAGTTTCAAGGGAGTCCAGATCAAAACATGTTACTAGAAAGATTTAGGAAGGAGTTCAAGAGAAGGGTGACAAAAAATGTCTGCTATCAGATGGATGTTAAAATGTGCCATGATTCTTGCTCACAGACTTTGCCTTCAGAAATGCCAAGGCAAGGGGACTTTAGACTCCTTCAGGAAGAGGATGAGGCAGGACAGTGAGGAACAGGAACTCTGGCAGACAGAATCCAGTAAACATCTGACTTATCCCTTTATAAGTTTCAACAGGTAGTAGTACCAAAAGCCTCTGGGCACTGAAAGGTGAAAAATGATGTTTTAATCCACACTGCCACCTAGCTTTCTTTTTCCTTTCAACTGTGCATCATTAACATTCATGTTTCCTTAAGCCATAATTCTGCTTGCCAGTCAGAATCTCAGGTAGTAAGATACCTTATATAATATATGATAATTCTGCTATAGAAATGCAGGCAAGAGCTACTAGCTTCTCTTTCTGTATTCATCTTTTTGACACAAGCCCATTATTGAGATTTTTAAGGAAGAGAATTGCGCATCTTGCAAAATTTGTATGAGAACAGGTTCTTCTCAAATGGGTGCAAGTTGCTACTGACTGATTTCTCATTAACTTTCAACTTCATCTTTCCAGAGTATATTTAAGAGGCAAAAGTGAAGAAGCTAAGGTTTTGGGATATGTAGTTTAGACACATTTCAATTTGAAAAAAGAAGTCTTCCACTTTCAGTGAGCAAGAGCTTATTCACTGCTCCTGAACAGAAGGAACTACTACTTACCACTTTATACAGTGAGATAAGCACTTGTTAGAGTCAGTACCAAAGTGGAATATTAATTAATTTATTTTTTTAATATTAAAGATTATTTGCATTTGTTTGTGTTAACTCTTTTCTCCAATATCTAAGCTCCATTTTTGGAGCCTGCATTCAGCTTATCACTTATTTCTGATCAAGATATAGGGCTCAGATTGTTTTTAACATTTCTGCTATAAGTTCCTTTAGAAGCTACAAAAAGTTATCCTTCAATTAAGACAGCACTCCGTACACTTTCAAGAACTTAAGGAGTTGAGAATTTTATTGAGGAAATAAACGGAACACAACACGACACTACTTGGGTTAAAGGGCAAGAAATCAAGAAGGTCACAAGATATGTGAGAACAGAAAATAGGAACATACAGATTTTTCAAATACTTCCAGTTGTATACAATACCAATAGAGTTTAAAAATGTCACAATAAATTTTCAGAGATGGAACATTTAGAATGACAAATATTGTGAACAGAGCTTTAAAAAATATATGAACTTGCTCAATGTTGGTCTTAAAAAATAAATTCGACTGTCAGACAGTTTAATACCATTTTTAAAAACAAAGCCCCAATTGAACTGTTTTTCAATCAATTCATGTCTATCTAAATCGTTAAAGAAAGCTTTGGAGGAAAATGATTGTATTCATTTGCTACTTTGCATTTCTTCTGAGGATTCAGCAAAAAGGCATGATAGAAATCATGCATTTTTTGCCAAAATCTCAAGACTGTATAAGCTTGTTTAAATTATTATGTGAGTATGAACAGACAAAATTAAAAGAGACTTGAAAACCATCTGTAATACACAGCGGAGTGGTGGGGGGATGCGCACACACATGCACGGTGTAATACATTATATCAGTAAGCCTCAGTCTAGTCTTTTTATAAATACTCCAAATCTACGAACACAGACCTCATCAGCTTCATATGCCATATTCCCACCCACCAGTATCAGGTAGAAATATAAAAAATAATAATAAAAAAAAGCTTCTTTCATTCAAATTAAACCAAATTCAGAGGCTACTCAATTTTTCCCATGCTGTAGTTCTTTTTACCAAAACACTCCCTAATATATCACTCTTGTTCAGAGTATATTTGAAGGTAAATGCCTAAGTTATGGAGTGGANTATTAAAGATTATTTGCATTTGTTTGTGTTAACTCTTTTCTCCAATATCTAAGCTCCATTTTTGGAGCCTGCATTCAGCTTATCACTTATTTCTGATCAAGATATAGGGCTCAGATTGTTTTTAACATTTCTGCTATAAGTTCCTTTAGAAGCTACAAAAAGTTATCCTTCAATTAAGACAGCACTCCGTACACTTTCAAGAACTTAAGGAGTTGAGAATTTTATTGAGGAAATAAACGGAACACAACACGACACTACTTGGGTTAAAGGGCAAGAAATCAAGAAGGTCACAAGATATGTGAGAACAGAAAATAGGAACATACAGATTTTTCAAATACTTCCAGTTGTATACAATACCAATAGAGTTTAAAAATGTCACAATAAATTTTCAGAGATGGAACATTTAGAATGACAAATATTGTGAACAGAGCTTTAAAAAATATATGAACTTGCTCAATGTTGGTCTTAAAAAATAAATTCGACTGTCAGACAGTTTAATACCATTTTTAAAAACAAAGCCCCAATTGAACTGTTTTTCAATCAATTCATGTCTATCTAAATCGTTAAAGAAAGCTTTGGAGGAAAATGATTGTATTCATTTGCTACTTTGCATTTCTTCTGAGGATTCAGCAAAAAGGCATGATAGAAATCATGCATTTTTTGCCAAAATCTCAAGACTGTATAAGCTTGTTTAAATTATTATGTGAGTATGAACAGACAAAATTAAAAGAGACTTGAAAACCATCTGTAATACACAGCGGAGTGGTGGGGGGATGCGCACACACATGCACGGTGTAATACATTATATCAGTAAGCCTCAGTCTAGTCTTTTTATAAATACTCCAAATCTACGAACACAGACCTCATCAGCTTCATATGCCATATTCCCACCCACCAGTATCAGGTAGAAATATAAAAAATAATAATAAAAAAAAGCTTCTTTCATTCAAATTAAACCAAATTCAGAGGCTACTCAATTTTTCCCATGCTGTAGTTCTTTTTACCAAAACACTCCCTAATATATCACTCTTGTTCAGAGTATATTTGAAGGTAAATGCCTAAGTTATGGAGTGGACAAAATGAAGCCCACCCTTCAATCCCCACACTTTCACTACTGCCTACTGTCATATCGTATCAGTCAGTTCTTCCTAGTCAGTTTCCCCTCCACCCCCACTACCCTTCTGCTATCAGTTTTGCTATCTGTGCTGAAGCATTTAAATACAGAGACAACTTCAGCTAAGTATCTTAAAAATCTATTCTGGTAGCAAAAATTACTCATTTACTCCTCCGGAAAGCCTGCTGTGTAGGAAATTCTAAGTCCTACTTTAATATTATTTTCACATTGAAAAAAGCTCCTGTATCCCAAACCTTGTGCACAAAAAATTGCAAAGACTGATGCTTGAAGACTGATCCTACAAGAAGCAAGTCAAGCACTAATAATCTTGTATAAGGGTTTCAAACACAGACGTGTAAATTATAGGAGCATACCTTAGCCAACATGGCCAGATGTTGGTTCTGAACTATGGCAGTGCGGTATGTAGCTAATCCTCCTTCCTCCAGAGTGGGAAATAGGTAGTACAAGTGGACACTGGGCAAAACAAAATCAAATCAGATGCTGTCAGCATTTGGTTAAAGATGACTCTCGAGTCTCTTTATGGAACACTGCTTTCCCATCAGTTCCTAGCTAGCAACACCGCTTGAAGGTAAAGAAAATTGAATATTAACGCATTTCTCAATAATATTGACTGCGTAGCATAGGGAGTAGGGAAGGAAGAGTTCTGCCTCTTTACCAGACAGCACATAATTTCCAAACCCCTTCAATAACAGGCAGTGCCCTCATTTCTGTTATTCTGTTATCTGAAGGTGTCTAACAGCAGTGGACTCAGCAAGGCTGGTACTTAGAGGATATTGAAGAACAAAGCAGATGGGTACCATGAAAGTTGAAGACCACATCACAGGGACATTACAGTGTTTTACTGATTATACTTGGGATACAGTACTTAACAATTTCTTACAGTACTTTAGCAAATAATTGCTCTTAAATGCCAGCAAAAACAGGCTGCTTAAAAATGACAGCATTGAACAGATGCTAATGGAGCTAAAGAACAGAAATCAACGCGCTATATTTACCATGTGTGAAGTCGTTAATATCACAAACAGAAANAAAAGCTTCTTTCATTCAAATTAAACCAAATTCAGAGGCTACTCAATTTTTCCCATGCTGTAGTTCTTTTTACCAAAACACTCCCTAATATATCACTCTTGTTCAGAGTATATTTGAAGGTAAATGCCTAAGTTATGGAGTGGACAAAATGAAGCCCACCCCTCAATCCCCACACTTTCACTACTGCCTACTGTCATATCGTATCAGTCAGTTCTTCCTAGTCAGTTTCCCCTCCACCCCCACTACCCTTCTGCTATCAGTTTTGCTATCTGTGCTGAAGCATTTAAATACAGAGACAACTTCAGCTAAGTATCTTAAAAATCTATTCTGGTAGCAAAAATTACTCATTTACTCCTCCGGAAAGCCTGCTGTGTAGGAAATTCTAAGTCCTACTTTAATATTATTTTCACATTGAAAAAAGCTCCTGTATCCCAAACCTTGTGCACAAAAAATTGCAAAGACTGATGCTTGAAGACTGATCCTACAAGAAGCAAGTCAAGCACTAATAATCTTGTATAAGGGTTTCAAACACAGACGTGTAAATTATAGGAGCATACCTTAGCCAACATGGCCAGATGTTGGTTCTGAACTATGGCAGTGCGGTATGTAGCTAATCCTCCTTCCTCCAGAGTGGGAAACAGGTAGTACAAGTGGACACTGGGCAAAACAAAATCAAATCAGATGCTGTCAGCATTTGGTTAAAGATGACTCTCGAGTCTCTTTATGGAACACTGCTTTCCCATCAGTTCCTAGCTAGCAACACCGCTTGAAGGTAAAGAAAATTGAATATTAACGCATTTCTCAATAATATTGACTGCGTAGCATAGGGAGTAGGGAAGGAAGAGTTCTGCCTCTTTACCAGACAGCACATAATTTCCAAACCCCTTCAATAACAGGCAGTGCCCTCATTTCTGTTATTCTGTTATCTGAAGGTGTCTAACAGCAGTGGACTCAGCAAGGCTGGTACTTAGAGGATATTGAAGAACAAAGCAGATGGGTACCATGAAAGTTGAAGACCACATCACAGGGACATTACAGTGTTTTACTGATTATACTTGGGATACAGTACTTAACAATTTCTTACAGTACTTTAGCAAATAATTGCTCTTAAATGCCAGCAAAAACAGGCTGCTTAAAAATGACAGCATTGAACAGATGCTAATGGAGCTAAAGAACAGAAATCAACGCGCTATATTTACCATGTGTGAAGTCGTTAATATCACAAACAGAAAAATTAGTAAAAGAAAAAATCACAGGCTTCCAATTGCCCTTAACAACACTTATCATCATAAAACTAAGATGTTTCATAAAACAAAAACAAAACAGGAATTCAGTGATCCAAACAAGACCTGAGCAAAGGATAAATGATTCTGGCTCTCTCACTATATCGCTATTAACCCGTGTCAGAACAGTTTTCTGCATCCCACAACTGGATGACATTATAATAATTAGTGTTCCCCTACAAATATTTTATTAATCCACAACAAAGGGAAGGATCTGCAAGTGGGTACAAGATTTAAGAAAAAAAAATTGGTGTGGAACTCAGAGGCAATTTTTCAAGGATCATAAGTCACAAAAGCAGAATCCTGATCCTGTGTTGAGGAATAAAGTTCCAGATTTAAATAGGTGCTTACATGCTTTATTGAACAGAAACTTGGCACAGTTTTTTTCTTAACTGAGACAAAAGTTAGCTCAAAGTCGAGTGATGGTTGATGAATAATGACAATGAAAAACCTAAGACAATTTATTCAGTAAGTCTTCCATCTTATCAGCCTGTACTTTTCTGTGAGAGAAAAGGCCACAGGTTTTAAGGGCAGCAGAGACCTTTATAGAGTAAAAGCTTTTAATAATGAATAGCTAATGGCTAGTGGAGTCTAATAGTGAATGGAGATACAAGCAATTTTGTTGTTTTTATCACGAACTTACTGTAAAGCTTTTCTTTATGCAAACAAGACTATTCCTTTATTAACAACGGTAAAACAAAGCAGTCAAAGTGAACAATCTTTATTTTGTGCAAATTGGTTGCACTAAAAAAAACAGCGAAGGTAACTTTTAAATTATCTCTATATTATTCACTAATTTCAGAGTACTTGGAATGGACCCAAACTGGAGCAATTTTGATGAACCATGATTTCTTCTATTATTTCTAAGTAATTTAGATTTGTCCTCAACATATTCCTAATAGCTAGAAATTTAGAACTGCAACACATTCAATAACACCAGCAAATGTTTTTCACTGCCAGTAAGAGAAGAAGAAGCCATGGAAACAAAATGGCATACTAGAATAAAAAAATCTTTTCTGTAAAAAAAATCATAAGAAGCTGAACTTGTCTGTAGCTGAAATACTAACTTCTAATAACTCCAATCAACTTTAAAGCACACTCCATGAAACAGAAACTCTAGTTTTTCCATCAGCAGCATGGGAAGCATTTTCAAGACTGCCAACATGCACAGAGGTGAAGCATGCACTACAAAGCTGAATAAGCCAAATGGTATGGGGATAACATACAAAAATGAGGGCTACTGAAGAATTCTCCACTTACCTTGTTAAGAACTCCACCACAGCATCTCCCAGAAATTCTAAACGTTCATTGTGGTTAATCCTGAAAAAGGTATTTTTAGGTATTTTTACTATCAGTTAAATATCGCATGCTGGGTATTTACACAGTGTAACTAGAACACATTTGAGTCCCTTGCTGGTCAGACATGAATAGCCATTCTTGCAGCCTTAAATCACACTTTCTGCTGTACAATCTTTTCCAAAGCAGAAAAACTACGAATCATGAAATTCATGAGTGACACCACTGTCTTTGAAATTTCCCTAAGTGCTATTCTAAGATACTGCCAGGGCTTAATAAATGTAAAGAAGAAACAGTACCGTTGATTGGCATTGTGCAATACCCTACTAACACTGAGCTTCTTCACCCAGCAAAGGGCATCAGGCAATTGAAACAAATGACCACCTTCAGTTTTTTATGTGCAACGAGGGAAGTAGATGTAATTAACATCAACACCTGCAGGGCGTGATGATACTGCAGCAGATCTTTTGGTATGGAAGAGCTACAAGGTAGTAAGTGCTTTCACTTTTCATGGCACTTAAATGCCGCACAGACATGCACACAGTCTGGCTGCCTGTAATTTCCTTTGAGCTCAAAAGGAAGAACTGCTGGACAAGAAGATGCATTCATAGATGCTCTCAAGTCAGTAAAACTTTATATTCCCTGTGTTTTTCCTTTCTTCTATGTCTGCCCATGTTTTTCCTTTGTTTTGCATGAAGTTTCATTTTCTTATAAAACAAAGGACAAACAGGAGACAACAACTGAAAAAGTATTCAAGTTTGTCTCCAAATACATACAGATTCCTGCTCTACATCTTGAGGCATATAAGCAGCATCATTGCGACTTCACACTCGATTCTAACACTTGGTTGAGCAAGGGCACAGACACAGGATTTCATTTTTTTAAATCAAATATTTCTCAAGAGTTTGACTGCTTTTACAATAATTTGCATTTCCACAACAATTACATAGTTTATTTGACTTCTAAAATAGCATGCCTTTGTTACTGGCTGAAAGAATTCAAGTTCCTATGCTGCTGAAACAGTGTGATGAATACAGCAACTCCACCACATCACACCATAGCAGAAAACACATCTTTCAGGTACAGGATTTTATATTTGTGTATTATTTCCACAAGAATCAATACCATTTAGCCTTATCTCTCTTCGTTCTAAAAGAGCTGAAGTAAGCTTGAGATTAACCAAAGAGAAGGCTATGGCCTAGGTGAAACAGCATTTGGAGAAGACTACAACAATCACTTATTCAGAACTCAATTTCTTCCACTCCCCAGCTTCCCCCAGTATGATGACTCTTTAAAGACCAAGTAATAACATTAGTTAACCAACATACCCTCAATCCTGTAGTTCACACATTGAGATTTCACATACAACTGCTTCTTCCATTATCCCTGTCAGCTTTGTTTATTCCGTTTGGCTACATACGGTTTTTGCAGCTATTAAGCTCAACTAGTGTTTATTTGCATGGAATTCTTAGTGGCTGTTTAAGCATTATTACTTAACAACGCCAATGATTCAGCTTTTTGTCCTCCTCTTTTTATGCACATCTTTCATTTGGAACAGTACAGCAGCGAAGACCACACTGGACATCACACTCATGTTAACAAGGTGTCATGCCAGGGAGAAAGTACTGCTATGAAGAAAGGTGATGGAAAATCCAATTTACAGCAATGATAACAATAACAAGAAACCTTACTTTTCATTTTGCAGAATGTAGAAGGTAACATTTTAGTTTTCCTCACCTTAAGGATAAAGAAGAAACTGTAGGACTAGCTGTTAAAACTTTCCTCAGGAGGTCTCCGTAGGTATCACTAAATATTTACTATATCACTGCTAAACAAACTTTAGCATATCCCCAGAAAATAAAAGTTAATTCAAAACACCTTTTCATTTAAATTATTTTCCAAAGCTTTTACTAACCAGAAGTTCATAGATTTTATTAAACGTCTCCTTTTGAAACAGTTTCTCTCCTTGCAAACAGAGAATGTAACTAATAGTCTCTACAGATCTAAAATCAATTATTATTGTTACCTGGAAGGAGCTGGATCGTCCTGTCCCAAACGGGACATAATATTTATCAGGGTGTTTATCCCTAGAAATATAAACAATGTGCTATTAAACAAACCAGCACTAATTCAATTTAAACAGACTTAGAAAGTAATTACGCAAAATGCTGCTTTGCAATACCTCTAACACAAGATCTTCCTGTTTAAATTTAGAGTTTACTTACAGTGAGTACCATCTTCACAGATGTACCCTGCCTGACTGACCACAGACACGTATCAAGCTGCTTTTGTATGTTTGTGGTCAGGGTCAGACAGAAAGCCAGCATGGAAAGACATGCCAAACATTACAAAAACAAGGAACAATTTACTTCACTACATCTGAATGTATTTTTAAGGGGTAAAGAGTACTCTGCAGACTAATCTCCAAAATCCAGTCATTTAGAAGGTCCCACTGGTTTCTGCGTAGAAACATTTAAATACTTCACTAAGTGATCTCAGGAGAGCAAAGACCAATGAAACAACTGCAGACAAAATTTTTTGACTAATTAAGAATGAAGTGAGAGAAAGTGGTAGTGGTGTAATCCATACCTTTTTTTCTCATATGCATATGGTGAACTTTTCTGTCTCCATACTTTGGCTGTCGAATCCCACAGTTGGATAAGGAATTTCTGGCATGGTCTGGATTCATTCCAAAGTTTAAGTGATGGCTTGGATGAGTCATGGCAAGCTACAACGTAACACACAAAAAGAAGTCCTAGGCACACTTATGCAAATGCAAGGAAAAACATATTAGACTGGTAGCTAATAACTGTTATTTTTCAGTATGAAGAAAGGCTACAAAGTAAAGTCATAAATCACTAGCTTGGTTCCAGTAATTTAAATGTAGGATGTATGACTTCAGATGTCAGAAAGAAGTGACACTTGTGCTCAATCATCACTTTACCTAATTAACTTACAGTAAAGTTGCTGGTTTTTTTTTTTTTTTAAAGAAAGAAATTAGCTTTGAAGAAGAAAGCATAAATTGTCAATTTGCCCTAACTTTTTTGCTTACCAACTTTGCTGACTTGCTTTAAATACAACAGTGTTTGATTATTTAAAAATATATTACAAAACCACAGAATTGTAGGAGTTAGAAAGGACCTCTAGAGCTCAAGTCTAACGCTCCTGCTAAAGCAGGTTCCCTACAACTGGTCACATAGGTAGACATCTCAATGGATCATTCTAACATTCATTCCCTAACAATCTATTAATTCCAACACTGTACCATAAGTGTTGATATTAAAAATAGGAATAACTCAACCACTCAAGGATTTAATTAAGGTTATTTCACTAGCAGTTAAGCTTTCTTTTTTTACTCCAAAAGAAAGTAACAATAAACAAGTATATTATCTCTGCCACAGTTACTCAGAGCAGGACTTTTCCACAAGACTATTCAGAGCCACTCTTCAATTCAAAGTTAACAGTAATGGCAGGATTGGTTTTCTGTTTTTACATCTGTACTACCTAGCACCATCAGAAGTTTAATCTTCTGCTGACACCAGTATATCTCCAGTCAATGGAGAAAGACTGGGTATTTTAGGGGGGAGATCCTGAACAGAAGCTCATTTCCTTTCAGTAACTTCAGATGAAATCTAAGTTTGTTGAACAAACAGACAAGCAAAATAATTTTAGGAATACAAAACAGCAAGTAATTTAGTTTTTCCACATCTTACCTGCAGCAAGCATCTATCTCGGAAAGTGTAGCCTATCAACTTGTCCAAATGCATCAGACACTGATGGTAGCGAATATGGTGGGTGAGGACAGGAAGCATCATTGCGTGCTAAAACAAACCATAAAGAGAAGCTTTCATTTTCAGTGTACAGAAGACACTGTCAAGTAAGCTATAAACAAACACATTCCATTTGTCACATCACCCACTGACTTTGGTTTAAATGAAAAAAAACAAGAGAACTGGAGTTTCCCATTCCCCATCATCATGGATTTGTCCATCTACATAATCACAGAGAGAACGCACACCTATATCAAGATAAATAGAATGATGGATACGTAATAGTAGTCTTCTACTGGAGCATTTTGAATGAGTTTAAAAAATGTCCAGTCACCAGCAAGGTCCATTTTCAATAAGCTGTGACTGAATATGATGAGAGATGCTTCTTCACTTTGAAGAAGAATTAATGGCTTTTTGAAATCCTGCAGTCTGGCAATTTCTGGGATAATGTGGTAAAAATATAGGAACAATTGCTGTACTATCATCTAGTCCTCTGATAATCTTTCTGTTGGAGAAAAATTTAAATTAAAATTAAGCTTACGTTGCATCAACAAAAGTCTTCCTCTTTCAGAGTTTTAAAGCAGTATTTTGTTGTTTATGGATGGATTTGTATTTAAATAAGTAGGACCAGTTTACCAGTACAGCAGTATAGCAAGCATGACAACCACCAACATCAAAAATCTTGCATAGGAGTGAAAAGTGAGAGCACTGCAAGAACTTTATGGATGTCACCACTTCTGTGGCACTGATATGTCAAATTTCAGTTTGTTTCTATTAATGGTATTACAAGAATATATTCAAAATAATGATGTTTTAAGGCAATATAAATCCAAGGGCTATCCGTACTGATTTCAGAAAAAGAACGTGTCTGATTAGAGATAGTACACACGCTGTGTGGAAAGCTGAAAAAAAAAAAACCAAAAATACAAAGAAGGTGATGTTTAATTTATAGAATAAGTGATGCTAATAATTTCTTCATATCATTAAAGAAGGAACAGCAGAAAAAAAAAAGTTGTAAAGTTGCAATATTGAGGAGATAAGAATAACCATCAACAAAGGTTTCCACTTAAGTAAAAGAAGGTCAGTTCAGTTCTTTAGAGCTGAATACATAGCTAAAAGGCAGTAATGTTGAAGTAACTAGTTAACAGTAAGAAAGCGGCATTCTGGATCTCTGAATGGCAGAAAAAAAGCAAAAGCACTGCAACCAAAACGAATAAGTTAAAGTGAAATTGCTTCCCTGTTACTCCTTTAGAGCCTCTTAAGGTAATGTACAAGTTGAGGGATATTTCTCTCATCTCCACAGACCCTTCGGATGTGCTTCCTATGGTTTCCTTCATGGAAGGAATTAGTTACAATAAATAAAAAGGTTGCTTCCCTGTCTGTACATTCCTGTGCACAGGCTGCCAGAAAAAGTCCTTCAAGCATGATTTGATTTTCTTTACACTTAGCAACCAGTACACGTGGCCCAAAGTTTGAGAACTGGAATCTGAAGTTTTGGACTGCATCAGCTGTGGTGAAGTGAACGAGGAATAGTTATCTCCCTGGGAGGCACACGAGGTCTTTGATTTGACTCTTGGAGACATATTGACAAATGTGCTTATTGCTTATTGACAATATGTGCTTTCACAGCACTAAATACTTGATTGATTCAATTAATGTGTGTCATGTTAGATTATAGCTATTTGATGTTTCTGATGTTTTATTTATCTCCAAAAGAAAATAAAACGGAGGCTTTTAAAGTTGCATTAGTCTAAAGAACGGCTAGTGATTACAAAAAATTTCCCATCATACAGTACGGGTACAGAAGTTACCCTTTATCACATTACTTGAATCTGGTTATAAACATACTCATACTTCTACACATATGATTCTAGCTGCGCTGCATGTTTTTCCTGCTGCAGCTTCCATGGCAAGCAGCAGACTCTCCCAGATACCTCAGCTAGTCAGCAGTGACATCTTCCCCAACACTGCCAGCAGGAAAAGCTGACAGCCTCTGGGCAGGTGCTTCTAACCTGAAGCTACCACGAAGTCCGGCAAGATAAAATAGTTTGAAATGCATCATTTCTCTCCTCATCCTGAGCACTTAACTCAGCTGAGGAGGGCACATCAGAAACAATATAGGCAATAAAAAGTAAGTATCTTTTTGGTCGGCCCCAGACTGCACCAAGGGTCAACATGGATAATGAACAGGAGGAGCTGGAGGCCATTGTCTGGTCAGAAAGCTATGATATAGTCTCCATCATAGAAACATGGTAGAACGACTTGCACAGCTGGAGTGCTGTGATGGATGACTACCAACTTTTCAAAAGAGCTAGGCAAGGAAGGAAATGTGGTGGTGTAGCCCGCTATGTTAAGAATGGGAATGCATGGAAATTAACAATGGTGACAATAGAGTTGAGAGCTTATGGGTCAGAATGAAAGTGAAGGCCAATAAGACCAATATTATTGTGGGAATCTGCTACAGGCCTCCCAGTCAGGATGTAGAGATGGACAAGATACTTTATAGACAGTTAGGTCAGGTTTATGAATGGTAGATCCTGTTTGACAAACCTGATTTCAATCTATGACAAGGTGACCTGCTTAGTAGATGAAGATAAGGCTGTCGATGTGGTCTACCTGGACTTCAGTAAAGCCTTTGACACTGTCCCCTACAACATCCTCATGGAGAAAATGGCCATCACTCTGATGGGTGAAACACTGGCTAGATGGTCAGGCCCAAAGAGCTGTGGTCAATTGAGTTAAATCCAGTTGCTGGGCGGTCATGAGCAGTATCCCCATGGCTTGGTACTGGGGTCACCTCTATTAACATCTTTATTAACAATCTTGATGAGGGGATTGAGTGCACCCCCAGTAAGCTTGCAGATGACACCAAACTGGGAGGGAGTGTTGATCTGTCTGAGGGGAGAAGGGCACTACAGAGGGACCTGGATAGGCTGGATCAATAGGCCAAGGTTAATTGTATGAGTTTCAGCAGGGCCAAGTGTCAGGTCCCGCATTTTGGTCACAACAACCCCAGACAACTCTACAGGCTTGGGGGAAGCCACTGCCTGGAAAGTTGGCTGATGGAAAGGGACCTTGGTGTGCTGATGGACAGTCAGCTGAAAATAACCCAGCAGCGTGCCCAGGTGGACAAAAAAGCCAATGGTATCCTAGCTTGTATCAGGAATGATGTGAAGAGCAGGACTAGGGAAGTAATCCTGCCCCTTTACTAGGCATTGGTGAGGCTTCACCTAAAGTACTGAGCTCAGTTTTGAGCACCTCAGTACAGAAAGGACACTGAGGTGCTGGAGCGGGTCCAAAGAAAGGCAACAAGGCTTGCAAAGGGCTTGGAGAATATGCCCGAGTAGGACAGACTGAAGGAATCGTGGCTGTTTAGTCTGGGGAAGAAGAGGCTGAAGGGAGACCTTATTGCCCTCTTCCAATATCTGAAAGGTGCTTACAGCGAAAGCAGGGTTGGTCTCTTCTCACTAGTGACAGGATGAGAGGAAATGGCCTTAAGTTGTACCAGGGTAAGTTTAGGTTGGATATCAGGAAACACTTCTATACGGAAAGGGTGGTTAAGCACTGGAATAGGCTCCCCAGGGAGGTGGTGGAGCCACTATCCCTGGATGTGTTTAAAAATCGTTGGGATGTAGGGCTCAGGGACATGATTTAGTAGAGTGTTGTTAGAGTTTGGTAGTATGGTTAGGTTGTGGGTGGACTCAATGATCTTTGAGGTCTTTTCCAACCTGAGTGATTCTATGATTCTAAGGATCCCATCTCAGTGCAGGCCAAGAATTACACTTCCAGATAATTTTAACTGAGCTTAGAAGAAGACTGACACTGCACATTTTCAAACCATTATTGCTCAACTTTCTTCCTTTCTACGTCTGAGTAATTTATTTTGAAAATCACAAAGAACAGTGTTACAGCTATGTAGAACTTGGAACAGCTTTGAAACTTAAGTCATTCTAATAGCTTTAATCTTTGATCTACAATGCTTTAAAAAGGTAAGGAAAATGAGCGGTTTTAACTCACTGCACATTCACTCTGGTCACAGAGTTGCTTTACATGTATTTAGTTTTAGTTTCCTTTAGTATGGGAGAAAGCACACAGCAATAATAGCAACCTTTTTTTTGTTTGTTTACAGATATACTTTTTACCTACTCTTGACCACTTAAAGAAATAAAACCAAAGGACTTTTCTAGTAGAACTGCCTCATTTAGATATTCTGGTTGCAAATGCACACAGAAACAGAAAATAACTTCATTCCCACCATCCTTTGCTGATCTGCTGTCCTTTAACAGCAAAATGAGAATAAGAATATTCAACAACATGTCAAAAGATTAATCTCACAAGATGATACAAATATGTTATGGTTTTATGATTTTTGCTATATTATTGATATTCCACATCATAACATCATGTAGTATATTGGGAGTTAAAGAGTTAATGCTCCAGCTCCATGGATCATCAATAGTTCTGGGTGTACCTGTCTCAGAAGAGAAGAAGAATGACATTCCCCAGAGGACTTAGCGATGCTTTGCATTTTTACGTGTTTCCGCTCAGAGGGAAAGATAAAAACTGTCTGCGGTCACGGGGCCGTCTCTCTTCCCTTTGGGATCGACTCAGCAGTGGGTGTTTGTTGCAGCCGTCCGCCTTCAGCGTTAGCGTAAGGCCTTCGGTTTATCGGACACTCTCCCTCTCTTGCTCATTTTATTTGATTCATTAGCCTCAATTCCAATTATATTGTATTATATTGTGTTATTTTGTTCTCCAATACCTTATTTAGTAAATTAGCTTTCCTCCTCAGATCGTTGCCGCTGTTTTGTTTCTAGGCCCATCTCCCTTTTCCCCTTCCCCCTTCCCTGGGGCGTGGGTCCATGGGTCCCCTGCACCAATTGTCACAGAGCCGGGTCGAACCAGTCTGGTAAACCGTTGACAAAATAATGAAGAACTATATCAATTCTCTCCTGAATTAGGATTTTATATAGTTTCCTTAACCTATAAAAACAGACACAGTTTACCATGAAAAAAATAGAAAAGGGCTGTAACTTTGCTCTGCTACTACTTATTCTTTGGCTTCAGAAGCAATAGTAGAATCAAAACAAATGTTTCAGACAGGAGATAAAAGCAATTCTAGTTACTAGTTTTTTCTCTTTTATACAAATTCCCCTTCTAGCCCTAGAGAGGTTTCAATACATCAACACGATTTCTAATTATACCTTTACTAAATCAACCCCAAGTTAATATTGATTAAATTTTTAGTCTTTAGTTCTTAATCAACACCTCCCTAACAGCAAAAAGTGACCTAATTACACTACTAGTATATTTATTTGGCTGTTATACTTAATGTTTCAGTCATACGATATTAGACAAAAAGTTTCACTTATTATGTTTAAACTTGATTTGTAATCATAAAGTTGGTGGCTGTCTGCTTTGAAACACGATCCAGCAGAGATCTGTACCTTGAAAACGTCACACATACAGAACATAACTTATCCAAAATATATCTTCCTACTGAGCGTTATCCCTTCATAAACGATGTTTGTTTTTTTCTTTCACCTCTTTTCATGCTTCAGTGAGAAAAAGAAATTAGAAATCCTTAAATAGAAAAATACCTTAAACTAAAACTATATAACACCAACCCAACTGATGGATGCAGAAACACCTGATGTTCAACACCAGACCCAACACATGGCTGATATAAGGGAAGGCTGCTGCATTTCAGACCTTCAAGCCTCACACTGGCCACTCTTGCAGCCCCCCCTACACCATTTCCCGCTTCATGACACTCAACAGCGGCAAGCCTCTGCAAGGGGCTACAAAATTAAACCCACAAAATAGCTTTTTAAGGGGAAAGGAAAGGAGGCTAGAATAGTTCCCTAAAGCAACAGACCATGCTGAGGCAAAGGTATTAACTTCCAGTGGTTGGTTCTTCAGCACAGAATCACAGCAAATTCTTACACAAAGTAAGTGGCAGCTATCAAGAAAAACAACACATCAGGCATCTGTACAATCTAGTCACCTGGCAGACATCAGAGCGTATCCCTGTTTTCCAGAATCCCTGGCTACTCAACTCGACAGTCACTTCACGTCTCATTGTGTTCTTCTGCCGGATTTTCTGCAGCGCTTCCTAGACAGGAAGAAAATGGAGCTCTTGCAAAGAACTTTCTACAGCAAAGCAACATTAAAGAACACATACGCATTCACAACATTTAAAGTTCACTTTTGTCAGTTTCTAAAACTAGTCTAAACCTTGCAACCATCAGCCAAAGACTGTGATGAACATCCTGGGGAATAGTGCAGATAGTGGATTTTGTTATAGCAAGAAGTGACTACAGTTTCTATTGTAGATGAGAAAGCAAACCAGTTCTACTTATACTTCTATAACGATACATGCACAAGCAAGTTAAGATCCTTATAATGAAAACACTTTTTTTCACTGTGCAAAACAACCTCTTAATTCAAGTCTATGTCCGTATGTATTTCTAGTTTGAAGTATTCAGTAGGAGTACGGTAATCAATAAATTGAGTAAAAGAAATGTCTTGCTAAAGGATGCTAGCTACTTCACAACAGTTCCTTTCACTACCGTCAGTATCATCAGTTTGGGAAACTGATCAGCATTCACTGACCCTGGAGCCTATTACAGTAAAATCTACCAATACTATTACAACGAAAGAATCAAACATTTTAAAAATCTGTTCTGCCTTGACCACAGTTTGCTTGGTGTTGTGCCAACAATGGTTTTGTCTGTATAAACTATGAAATGGATGCTTAGCTTCTTTGACAGAACCATTTTTAAGAAGTATTTTCTATAAAAATGGGTGAAAGAAAAATAGCTGAAATAAATCACCTCCATATTAGGATCTCCTCATTCTAATATTACCAAGTCTCTGGAGTATGGAAGCTCTTCACACAGTGTGCACTTACGTAAAATCTTCTTCCATCTTTAGTACACAAAATTTCTCAAAGCTGCAATCCATTCTCCTTCTCCTCCTTTCCGCTACGGAGCACCTGCTCAAAGCCATCTATTTTCAGCTTCCAGTCTGAAGCCTGTGAACATCTCTGGGCAGGAACAGGCTCTGCCTTTTGCTCTGCACGGACTCACAGAATGGTTTTAAGAGGTACATCTATCCAGATTCATTAAAGATGTTTCTAGACAATACTGAGAAGCCTAGCTTAGGAGGATAGTTAGCTCAGGTTCCTTTTACGTTCAGTGAAGGAGGATAAACTGCTTCAAAAAATGCATTTCTCTCTCCACTGACTTCAAAGCAAACCTTAGACTCTCAACTTACGCTCCTACTGGAAGCACTAGAAGTTAGGTATAAAGCCTCTAGGCACCACCTTATCACAAACAACACCATGCAATCACATGGGGTGATGAGGGCAGAGGGAAGACAAGTGCTTACAGCACCACAATCCCTTGAGCATCATCTAAAACTTGCCTTTGAAGACTGTGCCATTGGGTGTTTTCCAGCCGGTGCTGCACAGCTTGCTGTACTTTCAGTCTGACTGGCTCAGGAGCACTCAAGTGTTATTCATAATATGTGACAACCTTTAAAAGCATTGGTACAGCTTAGGTGCACCCTTACAGCTCCTATGTTTATTGATCCTCGATTGGAAAATGTATTATTTATCATCGCATGAAGCTCCTGCTTCAGCCCCACACATCTCTCTGACTTCAGACAACTACTTAAGAAATTAGTCATCCTAGAGAATATTCTAGGAACAAAGACCAGAACATCACATAGTCAGTGATAAACACCAAAGGAGCATTTTATCTTCTGAAGCTAAACTATCACCCCCTTAAAATGAATCCACTACAGTTTTATATATAGGTAACCCATTAGCCCCTAATAAAAAGATAACCATAACACAACGGTCTCCCCTTCCACTTGCTCTTCTCTGCAAGGGGAAAGATGTAGCAAAAAAATTTCATCTTCCAAGAGGTCAAGACAATCTCTCCCTAAACATTTTGTCACTGTTGAGTTCTTAAATCCTGAGTAGTTCTTTTCACCCACATTTACAGGGAAGGTAGCCAAGGACCTACTAGTATCTATATAAAGAAAACATTAGCTAAGTCTCTTTCTCATGCAACAGCATAGCATGCTTTGCAGTTATAATAAAAACAGGTATACAGTCAAATACATCAAAGAGCTTCCACAGCCACAGCATTAGCAAACTAAAGATACTTAAAACAAGCTTTTTAATAAATAGAACTACAACAGCAGTTAATTCCATCATCTACCGAAGAAGTTCATTTCTCTTCTACCTATTTTTTATGGAAGTCACTCAATTAGAAGTGCCTGGTAGACAAACCATCACACAAATGCAAAGCTTTAGTCCATGATCTTAAGTGATGGGTACCTTAGGACACACTACTTTAGTCTCTCTTTAGATGACTATTATTCTAATTTTAATTCTCTATTGGCTGAGCACATGCACTTGAGAATTGTTCATTTTTCATTGCTTTGAGGAGAAACTGAAAAAGACAAAAACTCAAAACACACCTCATTTATCATTAAGTTCTACTGAAAATAAGAGCCATCAGATTATACCAACTGTTTTCTTAAAATGTTCCATCACCTGAAGATCTTAAATTCATTAAGACTGCCTATTAAATTACAGCTTAAAACTAAACACAACCGTGGAAGTTTTTAATCTCAAAAGAGAAATGTTTAAGATTGAGACACTTAAAAGAGCATTCTGAAATGAAAAGTCCTTCTCTGTGCTAATTCCTGAAACCACTAAAGGCAAGAGCTATAAAGAAGTTATGGTTCCACAAGGATCATTTTCTGTAATTGGTTAAAACTTGCAGTAGTCTGGGAGTTGAAAAAAGGAAAAAAGGTCCATTCACTAGCAAGCAAGGATAAAAATAAAATCTGTATTAACAGCCTGAAAAGAAAACCTTTTGTGAAAGATTTCTATTGTTTCCATAAAAAGGGCAGTCATCCTGAATTACTGTGCTCAGTTATCAGATACAGGAAGGCCCAGCATACCTCTCTCTGTGATAATTTCTGTTTATCAGCTTGTTTGACTTTGGGACTGTTAGCTAGCAGGTGACGCAGCTTCACATAACTCTTCCACAGTTTTTGATACCTGAAGGACAAAAGCAGAAAACAAGTATTTTAGTCAATACAGTAGAAGCCTCTCTAGTTTGTCCTTCTAAACTAATATATGCAGACAGATCTGTGAGCATCCTTTTGCTCCAGAAAAATCACAAAGCATTTTCCAAGAAAGGTGGCCGTGTCTATGCAGTTGCTACAGCAACATGATCACAGCAGCAGAGGCATTCATGTGCAGTGTGAGGTGAACTGCAAAGCTCAGAAGCCAAAGTGTGAGATACCCACCCGTCCTCACCACAGGACGATCTTGGCTCGCTGAAAAGACTTGCCGACAGTGTGACACCTCAGTTCATGCAGGTGAAGGTTCCCTCTTCACTCCTTACCACTCAATGAAAAGCAGTTAACTTTTGCAAGAACTGTCTGTCCTTAAGCTGGCTGAAATATTTCAATGAAGCACATGACAGAAAGGCCTACCAGTTGTGAGCTGCACATATGCATTTTGTGAAAGTTTCATTCCCTGTGGAAACTGAAAGCCAAGTTTTCTGCAGCTACCATATACGTAAGTCTCATAGCTTAATCCAACCACTTTGCCTTCATTTTCTTTTAGGAGCACCTCATTACACACGTATTTACGTAACAGCTCATCTGTGGAATCCCTCCAGTGAACTATCACTGATTTTCACAAATGAAGATGAGGATATTTCAGCCTCAAAATGAGAACTAGACATTTTGAAGTAAAATATACTTTTTACTACTAATACGGGCAGAACCAACTGTGTTCTTGCAGTTATGTTTGAGAAATAATGAACAGATGATAATATGACAAAATGACAAAAATTCTGTATTAGAATGTCAGAAAAAAAAAAAAAAACATACTGCAGAAGACTATTTCCTGGGCATTATATATACTACAAATATACACCAGAGTTAAGGCTGAGATTTACAATGACACAGTTCTGTTACTTTGATAAAAGAAGCACATTTAGATTCTCCAGACAGCTCTAGAGAGGGAAAAAAACAGAAACCAAAGAAGGACATAGAAATTTTAAAGAAAGTTAAAGTACAAAATGTTGGAAAAGTAATTTCTGTGGTATTACAATACTTTCAATTAGGAAACCCAGCATCAAAATAGAGATGGTTCATACATTCTGACCTAATTTTCTTGTAGTTAAAAAAAGATTAAGAAATTAAAAGTTACACCCATAATTTAAAAGTACATTATTGTTTATACAGGCACTCACTCTTCCCACTGCTGTGGCTTATCTAGTACTAACATACAAGTTTAAGTTCACATATCATTTTTTTTCCTAACTATCAACACATCAAAGCTAATTAAAAGATGTCAACAGTGTGCTGAATTTAGCAAAATCTGTATCACTAATTTAGAAGCCTTTCAGACTAGGAAGGTGTCATTTTCTCCAAATAAATGAAATAACACTGAAGTAAAAACCTGGTGGCGATTTATAGCTACTCAGGAAATTACATCTAAAATTGTCAGGGTTGTAGGATAATGCACGTGTCATACATTCACATGGGAGCGATCAACTGCTAGTGAAATTCAGTATTGCTAAGTAACACTGGAGGAAAACGCAAGAGGAAAATGACAAACTATACTGGCACAAGAGATGGCTCTATTTTCCACCACCATTCAGAGAAAAAAAACTGAATTATTGGAAGAATTTCCTGAAATAATCAAATTATAACAGAAAAAGGTGAACAAAACCCAGAAAATACGTCTACACCACTACACAAATCTATAGTGAGACAAGTGTCTGCTCTGTTTGAGTTGGTATCCTCTCCACTCCTTCACTATGTTTGTATCTCAATTTAAAAAAAAGGTACAAGCAAAAGAAGCATGGATGCAAAAGCTTTAAAGCTACAAGAAAAGTAGTAGACTCCACTCTACAAGTAATAAAAAGATATAACAAATAAGAATATGACAACACAGAGAAACCAAATTGCCATGAAGAAAGCAAAAATGAAATGGATACATTATACATTACTAAATGCAAGAGCTGAAGAGCATCTAATTAAGTTAACTAGCTGCTCTGAAACAAAATAAACCAGTCATTTTTTAATGCAATGCAGAACAGCACAGTTGTTACCTGGAATCTTCTTCCTGTCAGTAGACAAAAAGGGTTCAAGCAGTGATTTGAGAAATTTAGCGAAGGTAGATTGAATCAAGAAACTGATCTAAATGTATCCTCAAGCTCAGAAGACCACATGCTATACTGCTTCAGGAAGAATGGTTTTCCCCTTTTCTTGATAAAATATTCCCTCAAAAAAAAAGACAACTGTCTACTCAAGGAAATAACATAAAGCTACAGCAACCTTTGGTCTCACCCAAAAGAATTAGTTTGGATAAGAAATGTCCGATTGCATGTGCATTAGAAGTTCCTGGACTAAATCAGAAAAAGTTGTACCATTCTCAAATTTACAAAAGTTATTGTCCAATGCCACGAGCACTAAACTTTACAACAAATTGATAAGCATATTTAAGTCACAAATAACAATGAATTTCTGAGCAGAATATAGAAGGAAAAGCATCTTACTGAGGATCTCCAGCATAGCTGAGTTGAGCAGGTCGTATCCCAAAGTGGACAATAATGGGGAAAGTAATTACATCAGGATTGAATTGTTCACGGTCCAGTTGATCAATACGAACTGAGCTGGGTTTCTAGGAGAAAAACAAAATATACTTAACTGACAACAGTTCTATGGAAGATTTTGTTGCCTCTAAACCACATTGTCCAGGACCTATGAAGCAGTATTATTCAAGCTTATTAAAATACACAAAAATAATCCTTTATATTATAATCAATATTTGGCAATATCAAAGATTGAAATAAAGTTAACTGACTTAGCTCTCCCAAAGAAGAAAAGAGAAATCCATCTTCAGTTTAAAAATTAAGAAATATACAGTCGGATTACTTCTGAGAATCCAATGCAGTTCTCTTCAGTTGAGCATCACTTTGGAGATAAAAATCAGGACTAGAATTCTGGCATCCAGGCTGCCATATGCCTTAGCACTTCACTAAAATTAGGTTACCTCTCTAATTTTAGTACACTTCCTGATTTCCCAATGTAAGCAAAGCCATTATTAGATCAATTCTATCACACAGACTGAATAGCGTAAGAAAAATTAAGTGCAATCCTAGGTTGAAATGTACAATGAGAAATATAGTTCTGTATAATGAGAAGACTTCCATCCTTCTTATGCTTCAAAACAGAAGTTTTTTTTACAGTTAAAAAGGACAGCGTAAAACGAACCCATTTTGACTTCACCTTTAAAAATGCAGAAAGAGTAATTACATGTCTTTGTAGGAGACATACTGCTTACAGAGCTCTTGATAACTTATCTAACATTTAAGAAACTCTGTTGAAGTTGCAGTTTGTCTCCAAGTAAATATTATTTCCCATTACCTTCCAATCTGCTTTGTTATATGCCTGCTTACTCCCTAATTCACAATCAGCTGTATGAGGCCAATATTTTCTGCTTGTCTAAGGTTTCAGAAAAAGGACATTACTTCTAGTTAGCTGCATCTCAAAACTTCTAATTGAGCACTGTGAACATCTCAAAAATGTTTCAGAATTACAGAAACAGCTCCCACCATTCTCTTCACAAAACAATAAGAATTGCATCAAGAACAAAGCTTTCACCCTTCAAACCACCTTCGGAGAACTGTTCACAGGAATCATTTTCTGCACGGATAAGCAAAGCCAATTCTAGAAATAAAGGCAAACCTCCTCAGGTGGCAAAATTTCCAATCTATTCTAGAAAAAATGATTAACTAAAACTTGGGATTTGCAGATAGAGAAACATTTGCCAAGAGAAAAATGCTTATCAGCTTCCCTTTGGATACAATGACAGGACATAGCTGCCCTCTCAAAAAAAAGTTACTTAGCTGATGCTAGCAAGTTTTCAACAAACAAGATAAAAGGTTTTCCCCACAGCACTTCCAGTAAGACGAATAGGGCAGCAAAACCTAATGAAAAACATGGAGAGGATTTCTAACAGGTATAAAGTAGTTGTCTCTTAGTCAGAACTTAAATTCTTGGAGCTTAAGTGTCTCTAGTTTTGTGGGTTTTTTACAGAGTCAAATTGAAAAAATCGGGGGGGTGGGGAAGGGAAAGGGGGGGTGTGGAGGAGTGTTAATCTTCACAAAAGTTGCTTGTCTTTCCCCTCTTAACACTAGGAATGTTTAACTTCTTTTTTACCCCCCCTCACTTTTTTTTTTAAAATATAGTTTTATTTCACAGCAACAACTCTGAGAATGAAAACAACAAGACGATTATCCTAGTTAACGTGTTCTGTTAACTAGGTACACTGATTAAAAAACACTATATTAAGGTTTTCATGTTCACATATTTCACATTCTACACAAGCAAACGGATCCTCAAAAGTGAATAAGGGAAAAGAGCTTGTAACAGATCTGTTAAACAGATCTGCACACCATAGCAGGCTGTGTGTGTAAAACACGGGCTCAGGATCATTTAAAAATCAAGCTGGTTTACATCATCATAGAATCATAGACTTGTTTGAGTTGGAAGGGCCCCATAAAAGTCATCTAGTCTAACTCCCCTGTAATGAACAGGGACACCTACAGCAAGATCAGGTTGCTCAGAGCCCTGTCCAGCCTGACCTTGAGTGTCTCCAGGGATGAGGCATCCATCACATCTCTGGGCAACCCATTCCAGTGCCTTACCACCTCTACTGGAAAAAAAAATAATCTTCCTTATATCCAATATAAATCCCCCCCTTTTTGTTTGAAACCATTTCCTCTTGTGCTATCATAACAGACTACACTAGAGAGTCTACCTGTACTTTTTCTCCATAGTTCCCCTTTAGATACTGAAAGGCCGCTCTCAGGTCTCCCCAGAGCTTTCTCTTCCCCACTTTGAGCAGCCCCAGCTCTCAGCCCACCCTCACAGAGGAGGTGTTCCATCCCTTGGATCATTTTTGTGGCCCTCTTCTAGATGTGCTCCAACATGCGCCACTCAATTACACAGTTAATGTGCACTTAACAACTAGAACAGAAGAACTCCTTATGTCTTGAACACAATTACTGCTTAAAACTTGTGCAGGTTATGAGAGGTATTACTATGCTGTGTGTCCCATATCTCCCAGAGCATGATGAACACCAGCTCACCTCTGAAACTGTATCTGTATTAAGCAACATAATAAACAAATACACAGTATAAAGTATGTACTAGCAAATGGGACATAAGCAAATTAGATGTTTTTTGTCCAGACTTTCATCCCTCTCTTATTTGCAAAAGGCTGTCAGAGATCACCTAATAATCACAATCAGAATACTGTTTTTAACATCTCCCCCAAACCCAATAAATTCTAACAGAAGAGAGGTCCATTATCTTTGTTTCCTATTCCAAAACTCAGCAGTCAAGGCTTTGCTCACAGCAGAAGGCAAGGTTGGGACTGCATCCAGATGTAGTAACAAAAGCATGTTACAAATACATGGATTTGTACTAGCAGAAAAAGCAGCAGCATTTTGAAAAGAAAGTGAAGTATTAAAAAGGATTAAAAACTGAACCTTTAAATCTCTCCTAAAAATTTTCACTGAACTAATGAAACTATGAATAAATTAAACAGTTACAAATAATGCTGAACTATTGTTAGCGGTTAAATGCGACACATGCCTATCAATTTTTCCCCCTTCTATCATGCATAAGATTCACTTCACATTTTATAGAAAAATGGGATCTGTTCAAAAGAGAAATTACTTCTGAAGTGACATTGTAGAAGAAAGCAACAAAATAAAACCTAGTGTTTTTACTTTGTTGTGTCAAGTGGATAAAATCAAATTGAAAAGCTGTCATTTTCTAAAAGTTTCACATTGTCTCTCTAATAGATCTGTTTTATCTTCTAACCCTGAAAAATGCACAGAATATTTTAACCCCATTTTTCACTTACTTTCATACTCAATTGAATATGCCATAATGAAAAAAAATCCACAAACTAAGAAAAATATCATCGCGTTCTTCAGATAGAAGTATGTTCTAAGGATGGCATTATAACATGACAACTTTTCAAAGTGTTGCAGATTTCTTTTATGCTTACACATTCTGAGGTCCATGCATCACTGAAAACACTTTGTAGAATGCAAAGTTTGTCAGTAAAAATCGCACAAAACCTCAGAATTAACACTGCCACTCAAATCATGTTGGCTTGTGCACAAAGGCATTTGCAGTACTTTGAGGGACGCTAAAAAGGAATGCATACGCACACCCTCATGTTAAATAAAGGTCACCAAGTTTTTAAGTCAGTGTATCTTCAGCAAAATTATGTTAGCGTGTTCCACTCAAATGCTGAAGACTACATGCTACCAAATAATCACATAAACCATTAGCAATATTAAGTTTAGCAAATAAGGCTAACAACTTCTATTACAAGAGTCTACCTTGGTTTTAACTACCTCACCTAGAATCTTCCACACAGAGTTCACATCTATTCAGTATTTCACATTCCCACACACGGTCTTATGGTCCTTTTGGTGTAGGAAGTTTTAGTCAGAACAAAACACTGAAAAATAAATTAATCTGACAAGTTATGATTAATTTACAAAGTCATTACTAAATGTAATCTCACCATATTAAAAAATAGGAGTTTGAAATATCCAGAAAGGTGCCATGATTTCAGTTAGGGGAGAGGTTCTTCAGTTAAATTCCCCTTCAGGCAAGATTACACCACAATTTTTTTTTTTTTTATGGAGAAGCTGAGAAGTTGTGTAATTAAAGGTGGAAAATACAGTTGGAAGAAAGGTCTTGCAATAAGAGAAAGCCGCAGGAAACTCCAAACTGAGGTCCAAGACATGAGACACTATTACTGAGATACCATCTCTGTGATGCTGGCCGAGTCGTGCAGACAGAATTTTGCAGCTTTTTGCAGGCACTGTATAATCCCACAACCCACATTTCTTACGCACAAAATTCAGAAAAACAGAGTAAGTCTGCACATAAACTGGAGCTGAAAGAAGCCAAGAATTAATGCTTTAAATACTAACTGTTCAAAAAAAAATTATAAAGCAATATTGGTTTCAAGTTGGGAACTGGATATTAATGGATGCACTCATTTATGTACATAAAATTCTTCAGTAAGAGCAACAGTGGTGTAAGAAATGATGTAGGGAAAAAAAAAATCTTATTAATTTGTCTTAATTATTTGTTCTACCATGCCAGGGCTGGTAACGATCATCCCTTTGCATTCTTCTGCATACTTCTGCCATTCCAGTTCTTCCCACTGAAGCATGTTGGCAATCTCCTCTTCAGGCACCAAAGCTTTATTGCATCGTAACAAGTAGAGAAGAATCTGATGCATTGACAGTACTTCCTTCCCTCCATCTTAAAAACATAATAAATGCATTTCAGATATTCACTCCTAAAGCACAAGGAAAATATGCAGCACATAAAATATTCAGATGAGCAAAGTAAAACACAAAATGTTTAAGCAATTTGACAAAAAAGGAAGCAAAATGTTTTACTGATGAATAGCACACACGCATAAACACTACTTTGCTAAACTGGAAGCAGTAATAGTAACAGTAGCAAGAACAGTTTCATCACACTGTAATGCTCAAGTCTCTAAATTGTCTGAAAAACTTCTAAATGAGTGGGCAGAACAAATCAGTTCTGTAGTCCAGTTATGTCATTCTTTCCACGCTCCTTTTACAACAAATTCCACTCCTTTTACAACAAAAGGAAAAAAGCCTTTAGGTAACCAAGCGGCTTTTTAAGGGCCTCTCAAAATTTTGCAGGACACTTTTGGATGAATGTAGTAAGTTATCCTTGCACTTTGAATTCATCTGTGGTGCTTACATGCTGCACCTGCACTAATGAAGACTAAAGAGCCTCATGCTGTCTTCTGTCACTAAATGAATCAAGCACATGTGAAAACTGCTAAATACTCTGAGTCCTCTGGAAATACACAGCAAAGGCAGCTTGTAGAGAACTAAGACAGTGTAATAAACATCTAGGCAGCCAGTTACAGTTGTCAATACATGAACAGCAAAAGATGAGTGATAGCCCTGACAGAACACCACTCAGAAGGCACTGACTATTCAAATTCAGTATGTCCACTCATCTGAGTAAGAAGACAGACGTGTGCTTTAATTTTGAAAAAGGAAGTCAGAGAGACTTGTACCAACAACGGAGAATTAATCCACAGTTATAGAGGCATCTTTAAGTTTCATCCCTGACAGAAGTAAAGATGTCAATCTCCCTTCCAAGAGAGCCACGGAGTACACTCTATCACTACACAGAGTAAGGAACAGAGAAAAAGTAAAGGTTTCAAGTGGTATGGAGGATAATGCCACAGCATAGGGAACATGATCCCAGCACACAATGAGACATCCTAAACCTTGAATTTTCAGACCACAGTACAAAATAGGCAAGACAAGTAGGAAGAATGAGAAATCAACTGATTTCTACCTTCAAGGAAGCAGTTGATGGATATGGGGGGGATCTGTTGTAACAGTGTAGCTTCTTTGAATAGACACAGTGTTTTGCAACAATATCTGAAGGAAATGGATTCCTACTCTCTAGAAATTTAAAATCCCTAAGGACAACTTGGAGAACAGCATAAAATGTGTAAGTACACATATAAGTAATTAGAAATATACCATCATAAAGATACTAGAAACAATCTAAATATGAAGAAATAATGAAGAAATAATAGGAAAAAGCCTATATATATGTATATATGTAAAGAAATATAGAAAGAGTTAGAGAACTGGGAACATAGAAGTGCAAAGGACTACATGTTAGACAGACTAATCTCTCCCTGCCAATAAATCCAACAACACAGGAAGCGCTGATTTCTGAACTAAAGCAAAATAAGCCAGAATATAGAAACTCCAAAGTAACTGGAAAGCACCTTCAAGCTACACAGTCCAGGCAGGTCAAACTTGTTCTCATTTTGTGATGAGGTCAAGTTAATCAGCCACATGTGGCTTGATAGCTTATTTTGTAAATTGCTTCAGCAGAACCAAATCAATGTTTGCTAGCAAGCCTCACAGCTCTGCTTCTGATTGAATGGTGTTGCGCATTCAGGAAGGAACAACAATTAGAAATACAGTCATCTAGCCTTCAGTACTCTCCACAGTAGCAAGCCAAATCTCATTTAGCTACAGCTATAATTAATATAGCAACTAAGTTTCAAAGCCCAAAGCAGAGAGCACCTTCAGGCCACAGCCCTCTTGATGGAGACCATTCCACATCTGATCTGTGCTCTCAGTCCAGCAGCTGAGCATATCTTCCTTTCCACACAACCCTTTCAGAACAATCACTGGGTAGGATCTCAGCAGGACACATTTTCAATGGAGCCATGACATTTATATCAACTGAAAGTCTGTCCTACTATCTTAGGATGTGTTAAATGCTTTTGTAAGCTGTTCACTCAAACTGAGCACAGCTCTCGGCACTCAAGCTTGTCCTTGGCTGGCAGGCTAGGGTTGAACTGTACTGCAACAGCATTTCTCTTTATTTTACTGTTGCTTACAAGGTCTAAACTTACATTAAAGATAAAAGAAGAAAGAAGCATAGCAGCCTGTGCTCAGGGGTGACAATGTTGCCTGACCCTCAGAACTGCACATCAGTAACTTCAATGTAATCACATGGCATGTATTCTGAATAGCACAGAGAACATGAAATTCACTTTCATGTGTGAGAGTAAATAATAGCACCCCTCAAATCCCACAGCTCCATCACAGGATGGTTAAAGAATGACCCAACACTGCCTGTAGTCACCACACAACAGACAAAAGCTGAGTGATACCTGGCCTGTACATCAGAATTCTGGTGCTGAGTAAACACTACACAAGCCATCAGTGTGCGTGAAAGACTTCAGATGGAGGCATCAGTCCTTCACAACTCAACTATTAGACCTTCCATGAGTTTAAGAGCTTATTCCATTACCTGGAAGAAATCTCACAAATCGCGGCATGAAGTGAAATCTGGGGCAGGAAACAGAATCATTTTCAAGTGAAGGACCTTAAATATGAAGGAAAAAAAATCCAGAAAACTTATGAGCAGCAACATATTTGTAGAAGAAACAAAGGAAGGAAAAACAAATCTAAAATACACAGTATTCTATTTAAAACTAGAAAGAAGAGTATAAATTTTATCCTCTTAAGTTTTAGAGACAAAGCACTAACATTTGATTACTCCCACCCAGTTAGTGGTTTGTGGGTTTTTTTCCAGTTACAATAATAAAAATAAGGAAATTTCCAAGATGTGATTTTGTAATTTTCTCCTTTCACCATTTCACCATCCATTTTCTCCATTTCACCATCCAAAGCCTTGAATGAAAATAAAAACAAAAACAGTACCTGTCATCAAAAAAAATAAAACAAAAACAATCAGAACCAGTGGTACAGAATAACATTAATATTTGAAGACATTTAGCCAAAAAAGACCACATAAAATGTATGAAGCTCGCATGCTCCTCTAGAAGTTTTAGAACAAGTACACAGAACATCTCTATCAAGTCAAGACAGCAAAACACACCCTACAGGTTCTGAATTAAAATTCCCTTTAATTTTTCTTTGTTTTCTTTTAGACCAAGGGAAGGCTCATCCCTGAAATTCTCCTCTGTCATAGTCTTCACAGGAACACACATTTTCGCCTCATCAAGTTAGAAAAATTCAGCTATAATAACTTATCCTTCTAAAGCTGTCTGTATGACACTGCTTTGTGAGTAGGTTGTTGATAAATACTACATGAATATTTGTTTTTTAGCTTGTAAAAAGAGGATATTTTACCTGACACCTTGTACATGACAATACTCTGCACACAATACCGTCTAATATCAAACAATAAGAGCTAACCTTCAATAAAACAGGCAGTTTTCATATTAAGGAAGAAATTTAGTTTATATATGGGAAAATAATGCAAGATGTTGGCATTTTAATTGCTATGATCCCCACTAAAAACCCTCAATAAATTTCACCTTCTTGAAGAAGAAAGTGCAAGTTTGCTCCTCTCACTTAATACAGCATTTGGCTAGTATTTTGAGGTCACTCCCCAGTTTATGTTTGAAACAAAAACATAGCAAAACAGGTCTATTTCCTGAAGTTGTTGTTGTTTTTTTTATTTTATTT
>VXAB01012970.1:0-34933 GCA_013399175.1 Odontophorus gujanensis
CGGGCTGGGGTGGGGCGTGCTGATCTCTCACGGTCCTTTTGAACCGTAGTGGTTGTACGGTTGTGCTGCTCGCTGAGCTCGCTGCCACCCGCAGGTCTGCAGAACGACCACAAGGCTCTGATGAAGCAGGTGGAGGAGGCTCTTCACCAACTGCACGCCCGGGAGAAGGAGAAGCACGCCAGGGACGAGGCGGAGGCACGGGCTGAGGCCGTGAGCCAGAGCCTGCCCCCTGCCTTCGCCAAAGTCAATGCAGTGACACCGGAGTCTCCTGCCAGCACCTCGGTACATTGCTGGGGCTGACAGCGGGTGGGACGGCTTCGTTTGGACCTAGGGAGGGGGAACAGCATTGCTCTGTGTCTCTGCTAACAAGCAGGAATAAGCTGTGAGGATCTGATAATTATTATTACCCCCCACACACGCTTTCTTCATTCTCACTGTTTGTCAAATATTCAGTCACCTTACATGGACGTGGAGAGGGTGTCATGTTCAGCTGTCTGAATGGTGAGACAGGCAGTGTCCTAGCACAGCCCGTGTGGCAGGAGGAATGCTCCTGTGAGCAGGCAGGATTACCTGTCGTCAGAGAACACGGATGCTCAGCTTCTTTCTGTCTGTCCAGGGCCTCCAAGTTGATGATGAAATTGTGGAGTTTGGTTCTGTCAATGTGCACAACTTCAAGAACCTGCAGAACATTGCCACGGTGGTGCAGCACAGTGAAGGGGTAAGTTTGGTTCTGCATTCTTCTTGCCTCTCCCAGTGAGCTACAGCTTTTACTGTGGAATGGCCAGAGAAGCTACCGTGGCCACCAGGTACTTTGTAACAGAAATGAGGGAGCTTGTCTTTATTTTTACCCTTCTCACAGAGACCTCTGAGTGTGACTGTGATCCGCAATGGCAAGAAAGTGCACCTGGGGCTGACTCCGAAGCGCTGGGCCGGGAAGGGCCTCCTGGGGTAGGCTGCCATTTCATGTAACCAGGGTGGAGGGGGCTTTTACCAGCTCAGGGTGAGCTCTGTGCTCTGCTCTGTGCTGCTTCTGCTGCTCTGATGTGTCTCTCTGGCAGATTCCAGCTGAGAGCTGGGGCTGTCAGTTTAGTAGTCGTATGGGGTGAGGAGTTGTGTCAGATATGAGCATGGGGCTGAAGATCTCAGTGACTAGTTCCTATAGCAGAGGAAACCTATGGAGGAGGGTTGTGGTGGATCTGACTTACAGTGTGAGATCTTCTGAGCTTTTTTCACAACTGAGACTTGAATGTTTACTTCTCCGTTCTTTTTCAGCTGCAATATCATTCCCTTGCAAAGATGACCATTGCTCAGAAGACAATAAAGATAAAGCTTGTGCCTGCTTTCTGGACTCTGATTTGATTTGAAAGCTTGCCTTATGATCTTTTTTTCGCTGAAACGAGTGTTTCAGAGGCTGTGACCTCTGTGTGTCTGGACTTGCAGAGTCTGAAGATGTGCTGATGGAACAGGTCCTTAATGCAGTTGGAATTGCAGTGGTTCATGAGGAGCAACTCACAAAGTTGCTGGACGTGGCTTCTCATCTCTTGCACATTGCATCAGTTTGGAGTGAGGCTGGAGTATAACAGATTTCACTTCGTACAGATTTGAAAGAGCATAAAATGCTTTTATTTGGTGATAGCATAGCATTCCTTTTTTTTTTTCTTTCCTTGTATTTCCTCACAGAACATCTTGTAAAATATGCTAAAAAGTCCTGGAACAGTTCTTTCTTTTTTTTTAACATAGTAGATCACACTTGAGTAATGTGCAAATCTGGTATTTTATCTTTCCCATGTGACTGTAGCTGTTGGAAGTCACTAAATAAGATGGCATTTTTGGAAAACCTAATTATTTTAAATTAATGAAATAAGCATTAGGGGTTATAACTCTGTCTTCTAATGTATTGGAGTACTCCTAACTTTTTTGTTATTTATTTACTGCAGTTGATCTTAGGGTCTGTAAACACTTCAAAGGGGCTTTGGAGTGATCTTGTTCGTAAGGTTGTTTCCAGTTGAACTTTGAAATGATCAATAAAGCTGAGCAATGTCTCTCTCTGTTCTTGTGGAAGTTACTGTTCGGGGGCAGTAATTGTGGGCTGTGTCAGATAGGTTAAAAGCATGCTTCCCTTCTGCAGTCAGAAGTTGGTTTGGTCCAACGAAGTAGAACGTAGCTGTGAGCGTGTAGAAGAATGGTGTCAGACCAGCTGGAGCCTGGCCTTGGCCCTGTGTGCTTGGGATGGGTCTGTGCACCCCCAGGTGAGCAGGTGTTGCCTGAGCTGTGGGTGAATGTGGGTCTGCATGCCAGTCTGGGAGAGCTGCTCGTGGGGACATTCTTCCAGGCCTTTGTGTATGTGTATTTCTCCTGGGGTGAAATGCCCTAAAAAGTCCTGACTTTCTCTTTGGTCGCACACTGAGGTCAGTGGGTCATTCTGACACAACAGGGTGAGTTAACTCCTGCCCTCAGGGAGCTCATTTCCCCGTTGCTGTGGAGGATGTGTGCACACTTTGAAAGCTCTTAGCTGTGCGAGGCTTTGTGGAAGTGCACGTCCTGGCTGTGTGCTCCCATCACTGTTCCCATTTGCAGTAGGACTGGATTAATTCCAGCGAGTGAAAAAACACAGTTACATCACAGAACCTGCAGCCTTGCTTCCAGTACAGACAGCCTTTAGGGACTGCTGCTGCTGCTTCACCACTGATTGCTTTCTGTCCTCTTCCTTGGGTCAGATCTTCGCTCCTTAAGCCGTAATTCCCCGCTCAGCCGATGCTGCAGGTTGGAAGGAGCGCGTGGAAGCGGTCGCTGAGATCGTTTGTGCTGATAGCAAAACTGCTTTCCTCTCCCAGCAGGGCACCGGGCTCGTGCTGGGCAGAAGGAAAAACAAATTAGATTTAGAAATTGTTATTATTTGAGCTTAATAGCGTGTCTGAAATCAGCAGTTGGGAGAGCCTGGAGCTGATTAGAAGTGGCAATGAGTCGGGGTGGTCGCTCAGAGCCACGACCCCGTGCGGGTATCATCCTGACAGTGCTTTGAGCAGGGGGTCAGTGCTGCCTCTATGGGGCAGCTGGGGGAGATAAGAAAGGGACACGGAGAGGATGAGCCCCTCTCTCTCAGTGCTTCCCGGTCCGTTGCTGGCAGCAGCAGTTGCTGCCGTTGCCCGGGGAACAGCAGTTGGATGCAAACAGAAGAGTCAGGCGGAGGGAGAACCTGATCCGAGCTGGGGCAGCAGGGCTGTGCCGGCCTGCTGCTGCCTGGGGAAGCGTTCCTGGGATTGTAAGGGTGCTCTGGGGCCCATGGGAGCCAGGTTCCCACGTGCCCTATCCTCCTTCTGTGGCAAACTGAAGTAAAAACATTTTGGTGGCTTCTTGGAGCGAGGCTGGATGGATGGTTCGAGTGACATCACGCTGAAGGAGACATCCCCTGACGGACATCAGGAGGCAGCAATGCTGCCCCAGCAGGTGAGAGCAAGCTGTGCCTGTGCAGGGTGCCTGGATCCATCCCAGCACTGGGACATTTTGTCACCAGTGTCCCCTGGGGACACGGAATGGGGACCCCACGCTGCAATGTCTCCCCTCACTCAGGGATGGGACCCAGAAGAGCCCTATGGGCATCATTTGGAGCTGCAAATTGGAGAGCTCAGGGGAATATCAATTTCCATTCAGCTCCCCCCCTTTTCCCCTTTTGTGATTAGACATTACTGTTTGTTACTGCTCTGCGTAGGCTCAGCCCAGACATGAGAATGTGCTGAGCACCTGAGCTGCCCCTGAGTTACACGTGTGATGTGATCCTGACCCTGGACTGAATGAAACGTTATCTGACCTCACCTGGAACCATGGCTACAGCATCCATGCTGAGTTTACACCACAGAGAAAGCAAGGGACCCTGTGGGAAGAGGCAAAAAACTGATCTGGAGCCACAATAGAA
The DNA here is from genome assembly GCA_013399175.1 of Odontophorus gujanensis. Taxonomy (NCBI): domain Eukaryota; kingdom Metazoa; phylum Chordata; class Aves; order Galliformes; family Odontophoridae; genus Odontophorus; species Odontophorus gujanensis. The sequence continues at coordinate 3,914 of VXAB01012970.1, forward strand.
AGGACTCAGAGAAGGAGAAGCCTCTTTGGACCCCCCTGGGATGCTTAATTTGTTTATGAGAGGCAGTGGGATTTTTTTTGCCTTCATTTTTCAACTGCTCACCAGTCAGCATGTTTCAGGAGAGCCATTTTTGTCTCTCAGCACTGTCCCAGGATACGATCCTGTTTTCACTCCATTTTGCTATCACATATTTATTCATCAGTAACTGGTGTGTAGAAAATGGCAAGGGGAACAGCAAAAAGGGCAACCCCAGGTCTGGGAGCAGCACGGACCCCAACCTCTCTCCTTTCCCAAGGACTCCATGGACGCTGCTCAGGAAGATGGAGCTCTGGGAGATGCTGCAGCAACTGCACCTCAGAGGGCTCGTGGAGAACTGGAGGAGTGTGGCAGCACTCCCAGCCGGGTGTGGGGAGCACAGCCTGGCCTGCTCTTCCAGGGAGAGAAGCAGGGCTGCCACCCTCTTGTAAGTTCCAGTGGGCAGGAGAGCAGCGCTGGGACACAATGCTCTGCCCTGTTACCCCAGGGGATTTGGGGGGAGTCTTTTTCCTACTACTAAAAGCCTTTTCTTCCTACAGAGCCTGTCCTGGGCACTGGGCTACAACAGCAGCCTGGCTGTGCACAGCATGGAGGATGGGGTGCTGCTGTATGTCTGCTCCCACACAGTGGTCATCCACGATATCCTTGGCAGCAGACAGTGCCACCTGCAGGTCTGCAGGCCTCTCTCATCCCTGAGTGCCTTTCTTCCACCCCTAGGCCTGGTGGGGTGGCCAAGGGGGTGGATTGGGGCTGCTCAGAGTGGGTCTGGGGAGAGGAAAATGGAAGACTCTTGGGTGGGAAGGTGGGAAATCTCACCAGCCAAGCAGCTGTGGAGCTCCCAGGTATTTCTGTCCTCCTTCCCAGGGCCATGTGAATGCCATCTCATGCCTGTGTGTCAGTGAGGACAGGCGCTGGGTCGCCACTGCCGACAGAGGTCCGGACCCTTTGGTCATTGTGTGGGATGCCTTCTCCGGGTACGCCTGCATGCAGACCTCCCATATCCCTCCTGGGGACAGCACCAGCTGCTCTGCACCCCATACCCACAGACACTCTCCTGTCCACACAATCTGCCAAGAGTGCCCATGAGGATTTTTCCTCGCAGGATCCCGGTGCACACCATCTTTGACAGCCATGCAGGCAGTGGGATCTGCGCCATCGCCATCTCCCAGGACGCAAAGTGTTTGGTAACCATCAGTGCTGGCACACTGCAGGTGAGGGTATCTCGTCTTTGTATTTCCTTTTTCAAGATTTTTCTTGTGGGTCTGTGTGTTGGTGGCTTCTTTCTTGCAAAGCCATTGAGGGAAAGATTGGGATTTCATTAAACTGAATGCTTCAAAGCTGAGAAAGAAGGTCTGGAGTTGGGATGAAGGCTTCTGACTCTGCTGTGCTCACATTAAGGCAGCTCCTCATGCTGATTCCTGAAATTAAGCTGGCTGACCATGCTGGGTTTTCCTGCTCCAGCCTTCTTAGCCCCTCGTGCTCTGCAGACGGAGGGTTTGGAGCTCACCCAGCCAAGCTGGGAACACCCAGGAGGCCACAAACATCTCCTGATTTCCCCCTGTGTCAGAGGGTCTGTGTGTGGAGGTGGACGTGTCCCGATGAGAGCCCCGTGTGTGACGTGGAGCTGAGCCCTGAGTTTGGATTCCAGGTGAGGAACTTGGGCATCACACTTTGATCAGTGCAAGAATAAGAAGGAAACATCACTGCTTGCCATTAACAAGACTCTTACCCTTTGATTTCAGGATTTTGTCATTTTTAACCCCCAAAATCCCTACGAGTTTGTCAGCAACAGCAAAACCCAGGTGATATTTTATCTGTGGGTGAGTAGGACCACAAAAAGTTCACGTGCTCCCCACTTCTCCCACTCATGCTGCCACGGGTGTTTGACTGCCTCGTGGTGGTCACAGCTTCTGGGGGAGGAGCAGGGGTGGGGAGATGCATTTCTGTGGGCTCTGGGAGATTTCAGGAGGCAGCTGTCCTTGTTTGGATACGTGCTCTGCTCTCCCTGCAGGGTGACGCTGGTTTGCAGTACAGCACTCCACCTTTGACCAAACAGGTGAGCACATGGGGAGCCACGGGGGTCTGCAGCAGCCCCATCCCTTCCTGTCCCCCTGTCCCAAAGGGGTGGCCATGTCCCCAGACTGTCCCCTGGATCTCCTAAGGGGACAAGAAGGATTGACCAAGATAAGGCCAAGAGTGTCCGTCTCCCACATACACCATCTTATCATAGAATGGGCTGAGGGGAAAACTTCAAGCCCATCCAGCTCCAACCTCTGCTATGGGCAGCGTTGCCAACCACTAGATGTGGTTGCCAGTGGCCCCATTCAGCCCGGCCTGCTGGACATGGCCGGGAAGGAACGTCACACAGAGGGACCGTGTGGGAGGAGCAGCACCCAGCACTGACCTGCCCCTGCTCTCCGCACAGACCTTCGGCAGCACAGTGGGACACTTCACCCAGTCAGCTTTCCATCCCAACGCCACGCGGGCGCTGACGGGCACCTCGGCTGGGAAGGTAGTGGTGTGGGATGTGGAGAGAAAGAGAAAGGGGCAGCAGGGCAGGCTGCGTGGCATGACGGCCACCAAGCTGGTGCCGGTGCAGGAAGAAAGCCTGACGGTGCTGATGGTGATGGAGAGGTAAGGAAACCTGTGCATACGGTCCCTGGAAACCTCGGGGCTCGGACGTGGGCTCGGAGCTGTGCTCGGTGTCCGGGGCTCTGCCGGCAGAGGGAGCAGACGGCCTCGGGACGGAGCACAGTGCCCCGCGGCCGCTGCGCTTCTCGTGCTTTTGGAGAAAGAAAGGGCAAAAGGGAAGAGATTTCCCTCTGCCCAGTAATTACTTAGGGTGTCTCCCATTATGAGTAAATGCTTTCCAGGATGTGCTGCAGGCTTCATCCTACTGTGTGCTCCTCGTGGTCCCCTTTTGTCTTTCCCGTGGGTTGTGCTGGTGGAACAAAGAGCAGGATGGACCTGAGCGGTTTGGAGCATGAGTTCTCCCGCCCCATAACACTGCGCTTTCCTCCTTCCAGCTGCATAGTGACAGGGGATGTGAGAGGCCAGGTGAAGGTCTACAACGGGCACCTGCAGCTCCTGGCCTGCTATGATCACAGCGATATGGGCTCTGTTCGGTCCATCTCCTTCTCCAAAGCCCCTCCAGATCCTCCCAGTGCCTCTTCTACCAGCAGGCAGCCCTTCACTGCTAGGTGAGCATCCGTGTGTAAACCCAGCTCTCCCGCATCTTCCAGCATTGGTCACAAACTGGGTGTCCCCAGCACATCCCCAGCTATGAACGGGGTGCCACATCTCAACGCCAGAGAAGTGTTAATGCTGGCATGGGGACAGGCAGCAGGGCATGGAGCCGAGCAGCTTGTCACGCAGCTGGTGCAGCAGGCAGGGCTAATGCTGAGCCCACGGCTCCCACTGAGCCCCTTAATCCCCTGCTTAACCCCCTCCCAGGTGGCTATTTCCAGTCAGATTTCATCACCGCTGGGTGAGATAATCCAGGCGGTGGTGAGGAGGCTGCACGGCTCCGGAGCTTGGGGCAGCACCACGGGTGCCTGAGGAGCTCTGGGAATTCTGCAAACCAGATGATGTGTTGTGGGGCTGCAAACCACGTCTGTCAGTCCTGGCTGAGGTTCTGCTGGCAGCATCTATTCGTAGCTGCTCATCCTTTCCAGAGAGCCACATGGGACAGGTTCCTCTCCAAGTTGGAGCCCTGGGAGGTGTTTGTTATCCCACATCATTTATTGCTGTGGCCTCAGGCATGTCACCATGCCCCAGTTCCTGGGTCCTCTCCTGATCTTCTTTCACACTCCAGGCTTCATCCCTAGGTGGGCTGATGGCAGTGTGCACTTATTCTGCTGTACATGTGATCATTCAGATGCCTGCTTTGCCCACCACCAGTCACACAGGACCATCCTCATCACACTGCAGCTGGGAGGGCTGAATGCACAATCAGAGGCCACTGTCCACATCACAGCCCCCAGGCTGTCCCCTGACCCTCTCCATGGCAGCATGAACAACATGGGTCCCCTACTAGTGGCATCATGTAAAAGGACTATTCAGGGAACCCTCAATCCCTCATTTGTCTGTCTCACACACCAGCAAGCTTCACATGGCAAAAGCTGCCCAGATGTCATTCTTTTTTCTGACTTGTGTACCCCAGTAGAAAAGGGAACTGGCTCCAGTGTCTACTGCTGTAAACTTCCCAGGTTATGAAAACAAAGTGCCACCTGTCTGCCAGGTCAAGAAGTCTTTGCATATTGTGTATCACAACATATCGTGATCATCCAGCTAAGTTGCTAAAAAGAGACATTGCTCAGAAGGATACGACCGAGCTAGTCTGATTCATCTAATTCTGTTTCTCTCACACCAAACAGGAACTTTATCCTTTCAACCTCTGATGCAACAGTGCTCCGTGTTGCAACAGATGGGACAGACTTTGAAAAAGTCATGGAAGAGGCCAAGAAAGCAGTGATGGCCATTGCATGCCACCCACGGCAGGCATGGCTCGCTGTGGGCAGTCACTGTGGGCTGCTGAAGGTGTGGGACTACCAGCAACCTCAGCTCCTCACGAGCAGGATGTTCCCCAGGGCTGGCATCCAGTGCCTGGCCTACGATCCTGCAGGTATCTTGGGGCTGCGACGTCCCCAAGTACTGAGCATGGAGGTGTGAGCGTGCTGAGCTTGCTGTCTGCTGGGCTTTGCAGGCTCCTTCCTGGCCGCTGGTTTTACTGATGGGAGCGTGCACGTCCTCGATGCCATTTCCCTGCTGTCCTGCTGTGAGGTGTTCAGGTTCTCGCAGGGCCCTGTAACTCACATCCACTTCTCTCATGACTCCAAGTACCTCGCAACTGCTGTAAGCTCGCTCGCTCCTCCCCGAGGTGCGCGTGTGTATGCGCTGCTCCTGGTGGAGCCCTGGGGGCTGGGATCAAGCAGCATTGACTTCTGCACTCTCGTTCCAGGATGAGAAATATGCAGTGACTGTTTACAAAAGGGTTCTGCAGAACGAGTGTTGGGAACACCTGGCAGGGCTGCACTCCCACTACAAGCCCATCCGGAGCATCCTGTTCGGGGTCCAGCTGGACGGCAGTGAGCCGCGGCTACTGAGCCTTGGGGAGGACCGGCAGCTGGTACAGCCGTGGGAGGGCAGCAGTGGGGCTTCGGGCTTGAAGTAGGGCTGGAGAAGGGTGTGGAGGGGCACTCGGTCTATGGCCCTGCAGTTCCCCACCGATTCTAGGCTGTTTGTCAGCCTGGTATTGGGGCAGAGCTGCAGTTTGGATGATCTGGGTTTTGGGATGCTCACCCTCAGCAGCGGCTCCATGTGATTAATCCATCAGGTCCACTGTGATGGCAGCTCACTGTGCAACCTGGTCTTTCCCTCAGATTGAATACGACCTGAGCAGCAGCAGCAAGGACCTGCTGGTGGTCCTGCACAGACATCGTGTAGAGCAGGCTGCCGTGCCCCTCTGCTTGGCCTGGTACCCGCAATTCAGCACCGAGTCCTTCATCCTCACAGCCAACAGCTGCTACAAAATGAAGCTCTACAATGCAACGACCAAAATGTGCAGGTAGAGAGCCTTCCTCCTACGAAGGTCATGGCTGCAGGTGACCTCAGTCTGCCCTTGGTTTTGGGATGCAGCAGTTGGACACTAGATGGTAGGAGCCCACAGGAGCAGCAGAGAATGTTTTCTGAGCACATTTCTCCCTGTGATCCCTTCTAGGCAGGGATTCTGTCCTGGTATTACAAAGCCTTTGCACACACCAACCCCGCACCCCCTAAATCCACCCATCCTGGTGCACCTCTGCCATTCGGACACTGGAAAATATTTTGTGAGTATGGGTGAAAATGTTGTTTGCCTTTAGAAAGACCCTTCTGGGACCAACCTATGGCTCGCCAGTGGAGAAGATACAAATCCTCCCAATGAGTGCTGTGCAGCCCCAGAAGCACTACCTGGCATACATTACCAAGGACAAGGTGTGGGGCACCAACTTTATGCCTTCTGTGTGTTTGTGGAGCATTTTGGGCTTGGCTGGGGGGCTGAAGGGAACCTGCACTTGTGGGGATGAGAGAAGTGAGCAACTGCAGGGTGGAGGCACTTGAAAAGTCCTTGTTTTAGACAAGGCTGATCACTGAAGGCCTTTACCATCTGCTCTTCCCTTACAGGTTGGCCTGCAGATTCTGCCCATCGATGGCAACCCCCACAAGTCCTCAGCCTTCATTTGCCACCCAGATGGTGCCTCTGACCTGGCCACCTCCTATGATGGGTGCTACATCTTTACAGCAGGGGGAGATGACTGCACCGTTCTAAAGTGGGAGGTGAACCTAAAGTGAGTACTGCAGAAAGGAGAAGGGAGCTTTGGGGTGGCTTTCCACAGCTGCATCATTTAGCCAGCAGTCGATGGGGAGCTGACCTAGCCACAGGTGGCTGTGGTCAGTGAATGAGCACCTATAAAAATACTGCAGCCTGGGAAATACCAAATGCCAAGATGTGGAGTGTTCTCTGGTCCTTGTGAGAGCCTGGCTGCTGTGATGGGGATATATGGGGTAGAAGACCAGGAGGGAGTGTATAGTATAAGTCTGCTCTCCAAATGGGAGAGGCTAGCATTTGTGAGGAAATCCCTACTGCATTTGAAGGTTGGATTTAGCACAAGCCACTGTAATCCTATAAAGCTTTGCTTACATGAGTAAGAGGACTAGCAGTAAATGGGGTGGCCGAGGTGTCCTGGGCTCTGACCCATGTCACCAGGATGTGGGCTTCCATCGCTTGGCACATCAAGGAGAACAGTTGCCTGGTGGGTACAGCAGCAGTCAATGACCTAAAAACAGCTGTGGTCTCTTATTTTTGCATTCTGGGGTGTGCTGACCCAGTGAAATGCCCTGTATCTTCCTATGAAGATAAAGCTAAGCACACAGTGGTCCTGTGTAAGATGGTTCCTGCAGGTGCTGCTTGCAGAGCTGAAGGGTGCAGAGCTCGCTCACCTCTATGCACCACAGTAATGGGACCTGGCTGGGAAGGCAATGGGCTTATTTATTTTCTTTTTCCCTTTGTGTGGCTTAAGCAGTCGGGGGTCAGAATAAGCGACGTTTTAAGGAAGGCAATAGAGTATAAACGATCCTTCTTTATAATGGTTGGCCAGAGTCCAGGCAACACTGAATTTCTGTGTAATTTGTTTTTGGAGCGGAAGTCTTGATGAGCTAATTATCATTTTATTGCTGCTCCTGGCATCTTGTGCATCTCCACTGTGTTTAATACCCAAATAACTTAATTATGAAAAAAGCACGAAGCTAGCAAAACTGAAGCAGTGCTACAGAGCAGTGCAGCAGAGCTGCAGCTCTGCCATGGGTGCTCGGGCTGCTTTGGTTTAACGTGGGCAGCACCTGTGGCACCATCACTTGCTCCCGTACTGAGTTATGGGGGAAGCATGTGCCAGATCGAGGAGTGGAGAGCTCAGCTTTGTGTGGGTTCTTGCAAACGCTGAGCCCTGGTGCTCCGCATTGCTCAAAATGCTGATCTAGCTAATTCATCTCCCTCAGTGTCTCTATAAGGAAGCAGGAAAGCAAAGTGCCAGACACCCAGCTCAAGTCCATGGAAAGCTGTTGGCTCTCTGCCCTGTGCTCGTTCCACTAAACAAGAGGACTATTCAGTAATAATTAATTCCCACACTGTGCTATTGTATGTAAAACCTGGGTATGAAATATGCAGTAGAAGTGCAGGCCGATGATAGAACTGCACGCGTTTCAAAGCAGTGCCTCCCCTCCCTGCATTCTGAGGCCTGGGGATTTTATTTATTTATTGAAAGCGTCCTCAAACAATGACTAGAAAGGGAAATGAGAATTCTCTCCTCGCGTGAACCCTTCCTGCACCGCCTTCTCTCTGTGCCAGTGCCTTGGAGGCTGCTGCGTCCCTGGGAGGGGAGGACCTGGTCCCATTCTACAGCCTGCTGGAGGGCGGCCAGGACGGTGAATTCTTCAGGGTAATTGCACTCACTGCGATCTCCGTGCTGCAACATCTGGTTGGAGTTTTAAGATTCATTTATACAGGCCTGACATTTCTTTATTTTTTTTTTTTGGTCCAGATCGCCTTTAACAGCGGTCTCATTGATATGACTGTTAGTAAATCCTAAACGAAGCCTTATCTTCCTCGCCTGTTGGTAGCTGAACCTCACAGTATCTCGTTTGAATCCCTCGCAGGAGCTGGAAGATTATTTCTACTATGTGCAGCTGCGCAGCCATGGCATTGATACCCTGGAGACCAGACAGGTGTCAGCGTACATTCCCCTGGAGGAAATTCCTTCTGTAATGAGAGCAATGGGATTTTATCCATCAGAGGAAGAGGTTGGTCCTTTGTTTTTATTGTTGCTACTTAAAAAACGGGAGGCAGTGAGGCTGGTGTTCCTGGAGCTGCTCAGGAAGCATGAGGACGGCTCTGAGGGACATGGTTAGTGGGTGTGGTGGGGGTGCATTTGGGTTGGACTTGGTGATCTTAGCATCTTTTCCGACCTTAATGATTCCGTGACTCACTGAGTGCCCTAGGGCTGGATTCAGACCTTTGTTATACCGGATGTCTCCAGGGAATATCTGTTGTGCTTTGCTCTCCCTGTGACTTCCAGGAATGTTTGAACTTCACTTCTTGGTGGGCTGTGTGCTGAGGCCGTGGCTATTAGGAGTGCCACCAGGCCAGGTCTGAATCCTCCATGCAGTTCCACTGTGGGTGGGAGCACTCAGCTCTGTGATTTTGGGTGTTGTCAGAGCATCTTTTTCTTGCTCTGTCTTGGGCTGATGAAAGAATAATTTTAGCTGGAGCTAGCAGCCTTTATTCCCATGGAACTTAAAGCTCTTTCATAACTGATAAACTCTGCAGACGCTCTCTCTGAGCTTGCCTTTCAGGCTGCAGCAGTTGAGGTTCCTATCAAATATTTCTAAAAAGCTACTCAGCCTCAAATTTTACAGCATGCAAAGACAAGCCATTTAATAAGAGTTCTGCTGCTTTTCTCTTCGTAGCTGTTTCTACAAGGCTGTTTGCATTGTATACAGATTACAAATTTGTAATGTTACCACCTGGCAAAAGGGCAATTAAAGCACTTATGAAGGAAGAAATAATCACTGAATCTGATGCAAGGAGATTTAAATAACAAGCTTCTCGTGCCACCTAGAGCCCTACTAGGCACAAGAGGTTTCCAGGGGAAGCAGCACACCGCTGTGTTGTCGTCCCCCCCACCCCCAACTCCTCAGGGATGCTCTTCCAAGCTGGAACTGCTTTGTCCTTGAGTCAGGCTGTGGTGTCATTCCCTTGCAGTTTGTTAGAACTTCTCCTCGGCTCATTGCATTTCTGCCTCCTGGGGACAGAGAAAACATATTCCTCTGGGAAATGTCTCTGAAAGAATAACTGTTAGCCCTCCACTCAAATCAAAATCGCAACAGTATTTCAGGAATGGAAATGAGTGCTAAACTGCTGCTAAGTGTAGGCAACAGACAGTCTGCTTCCCGAAGCAGGCAGGACAGCACTAAAATACAGAAAGTCTGGCTCTCTCCGGGGTGTTTTAATAAAAGAAAAACAGAAGGGAGAAAAAAGCAGCTTGGACTGAGTAGCGAGGCTCTGGGGAATTGGTGTTTTTCCTTTGTAGTCCAGTGGGGCTGATATGAAACCTAATCCCAGACCAGTTAGAGCTGACTCAAATTGGCTATTCTCACCTGATATCGCATTCACTACAGGAAAAACAGAAAGCTAAGATCTCCCTCTTCCCTGGGCTTCATTCAGTGGAAAAACTTGTGACGTGAGGACAAAGGCCCAAGGCTGAATGCAAAGTTCTCCCCGGGGAGGTCTTGCATCAGCTTCCCCTCCTGGGACAGCACGCTCAGTGCACACCGGCACTGGAAACTACCTGTGTTCATGTGAGGGGCTGCTCCTTTGAGCGCAGGCACACAGAGGGCACTCAGCAGAAGCCCTAAGGAAAACCACAGGCACCAAGCACAGCTGGTGCTCACCTGCTCACCCAAAAGCAGAGTGAAAGACTCAGCTGTTCCTGTCGAGGAGGGTGGAGGATAAGGGGGCACAATTGCTGGTACCTGCTGGGGTGTGTGTGTCCCCTGTGCAGCCTGCTTGGGTCAGAACTCCATGCGTGTACTTCTCTAGTGAGCTGGTGTATTTATGCTCTGTGGTTTGCTGCCTGTGGTCCCCAGAGCGCAGACACAGCTGCAGCAAGGGTATGGGTGACAGCTGCGAAGTCACGGGGTGCTCTCATCACTCGGTCCCCAGGGAAGGTTTCTTCCCATCTCACATTAGTAACATCCAGGGCAAAATGTTTTCCTGATAGGGACAGAGGTAGGCCAGAATTCTGCAGGAATTACGCAGTTGCACTGATTCAATTTTGAGCAGAAAGGACTCACCGATCCTTGCTTAATTCTGGAATAACTCGGCACCGAGAACAATCACACACATACAAATAGAGGAAATCCAAAGTAACTACATATCTGTCGCCCCCATCTGTAGTTAATAGTGTCGTAAGAACAAGCACATAACCATTAGCCACATCCATCCTCAGCTGCTGAGCATTGCTGAGCTGACTGCTGGGCTGTGGCCATGACATCCCTGCTAGCAGTGCACACACAGCCACGGTGTGCTGCCATCTGTGCCAGCAGAAACTGGCCCGATGCCCTTCAGCAAGCAGACGTGTAACAGTCTTTTTTGCCTTCATCTTCAGATCGAAGAAATGATGAATGAAGTAAAATTCAGCGAGTACGTGGATACCGGAGAACAAGTGACAAAAATCAATTTAGGGGATTTTATCAAACTTTATATAAATCATCGGCCCGCGTTTGGCTTGTCAATGAAAACAATACGACGAGCATTTCAGGTCCTTGGTTATGATAATGAGAATGGTGACAAAGTTATTGACAGAGGAGACTTGCTGTCACTGCTTCAGTGCAGGGGTGAGTTATTTCTTTTCTAATATTAGTTTTACACTTGCTAGTTCTGTCTTCAATTTCAGAATGCATTCACTGCAGCAAAAAATTAATGTGAAACTATAGCTTGGTAACCAGGGCAGGCGTGAGGAGCCACCTGCCATAGGATTTGAAATTGAATGATCATGTCTGTTGTCTCAGCTGCACTTCTTTTGCTGCTCTGGAAATCTCTGCTGGCCTGAGGGATCTTGTCTGTCAAATGATGAGCGTGGATCTCGGCAGATCGTATCTTCCTCCAGTATAACCCTATCCAAATTATCATTATCCTCACCAGTTGCACAGGCTCCAGAGAGGTCATAGAAAACTGGAGAAGGGAGGGACAAGAAAGGAGGGATGAAACTGGGCAGTCTTGAACTGAAATCTGGAAAGATGTGTGGGTTTCATTCAGCTGAATCAGAAGGATTGTCATGGAAGTACATATGAACATACTTACAGTCAATGGCAGAGTGGTAAATCATGTACTTCTATTGGCATGCTCCTGCTGTCAAAAAGGAGAGATTTTAGTGAAGCTGAGCACTAAAGTGGGTAAAGGGAAGTGCTTCTTTTACTCAGCACATCACCCGGTAATACTCGCCACAAAGATCCATGCAAACCAAGGACCAAAGCAGTGTGGGAAAGGTTAGTTATTTATATGGATGGTGTGAACATCCATAAATAGATAATTAGATAGGATAGAACAGTTTCATAACAGATCTATAACCTCAAGCTTGAGGACACGAGCCAGCCACTAGCTGGGAACAAACACTGTGTTCAGATCTCCCAGGATATTAGATTAAGATTTTCCTGCTCTGACTTCATCTTCCTCTGTGCAGAAATGGCTGCTCAGGGCTACATGGTGTGTTTTGTCCTGGGTCAGGGGTTCTTCAGTAGGAGCAGAAGCTCAGGCTTCTGCAAGCACAAAGTAGCCTCCAGAGCTGTATACATCAGAGTTGCACAGTTTAATAGATATTTTTGCCCCAAACCCACACAAGACACAAGAACCATTTTCCTTGGGATCAACATTTTCCGGTGCTAGGATCTCCCATTTCAATTGGTGATGTGATTCATGTCTTAGAGAAGCTTTCAAACTCCTATTTTTTTTTTTTTTTATCACAGTTCTTGCTCAAACTGCCCTTCACTTCTTGTGCTAATGACATCATAACCCAAGGTTTTGTTTTAATGCATACAGGAGAGCACATGATGGAAGATGAGCTGGCACTGTGTTTGACTGCCCTGCTGGGCAGGCATCCAGCGGGAGGAAGATCTGACCTGGATGTATGTGATCCCTCAGGTATGAGATTAGCATTCTGTACTGCAAAGGCAGGACTGATTCAATGCCCAAACAAAATGATTTAAATTGCATGCCCATTACCCTGTTAGGCCAAGAGCTGTCAAAAACACTCAGGATTGCAAGAACTGATATAGGCCCATAGGTTGTCTGTCATCCATGCAACAGTTGTATGGGTGTACCTAAAAATAAATGAACAACAGAATATAACTGGAACCTGACAGGATTACACTGCTGTTTATCTGCTGGCTTGGAACTGGAATTGGAGGCACACAGTGGAAGGTTTACATGCCAACGGCAAAAAGGAATTCTACCATACGCAAATGACGGCATTGATTTCATCCAGGCAGCAGTACACATTGTAAGAGAATGACCACATTCATGTACATTTCATCTCCTAGCCTACACCAGAAGAACAGCAAATTACAGTGCTACTTTAATCCAAATAGCTGGAACCCTTGATAGGAACTGTGCTTTTGAACTACTCACATCCCAGTCCCCACCTGCCCAGAGCAGCACGTGGTCAGGCTGCTGGCAGGGGTTTGTGGCAGGGAAAGGGGGTTCAGGCAGGAATCCTTGCACTGCACACCCACTCTGCAGCCCCTGCGTGCCCTGGAGATTTAGGATCCTATCAGACCAATGGGGTGCAGAAGCTGACTTTGGCCCCTTGACTCTTCTGAGCTGTAAGTGTCCACTGAAAAGTGAGATGGCCTCACAGATTTGACAGTGTTTCCCTGATGTGTGAAGTACTTAGCTAGTAAAACTGTACTTATGATTACTCCATCATCGTTAAAAGCCTTCAATTCAGTTATTGCTGCTTATAAATTTTACTGTTCTGGAACTCCATTTTTACACTGTTCTTTTGTGTTTCGTGTTGTTGTCGTTACTGCTTTCCAGGTGCAGCAGCTTTGATGGAAAAAGAAATTCCAGTAGAAATCACAGCAGAGAGATTCACTGCTGGCATTCTTGGCCTATCCATTGCTGAGCCAGAAAACAGATCAGAAAAATGAGATGGATAGTTTGTTTGTGAAGACTCAGAATTGTAGTTACCACTGTTTTCTACTCGCTTCTACTTTCCAAACTCCTCAAATACCTGTGAAATGTATATTACATGCCTATTAATAACTGTAGTTTTAGGTTATTCAAACACTAGACTAACCTCCCGTTTAGCATACACCATGAGCCTATAGGATCAAATCTATTTCCCAAATTGTATGTGCTCCTAATGCTGCATCCTCTATCCTACTACAGCAGGTTTTCATTTGGAAATACAACTTTGGAAGCATTTCTGCTGCCAGGACATTGCCCACACCTCCAGTGCTCTCTTCCACAGAACTGAAACATGGCCTGGGTAAACACAGTGCTTTCCAGAAAGGATCTTTGCAGAAAGTTGCATGAAAGTTCTGTCTTAAAGACATCTACCTTAGTTCACTGAGCCCGTGGAGAATATTGGTCTGGAGGGAACGCTCGGTGTCTGTAGAGCATGGCACAGAGATGGGTGCACTGTCTTTTTTGCATGGATCACCCCTACCCCTGGCTAGAGACATCCCAGTTTTCTTTTCAGTTGGGCTTATACCAGATGTAGTCTATTTCCATTATGCAAAGGGGATATTTATTTGTAAAACCCATCAGCAAAAGGGCTGTATAGAGGTATTGATTACATACACTGATAAATGTTCTGTGCAAAATGCTTTGAAAGGTGAGAACAGATTTGTAATTACGCAGACAAAGCTACCAGACTTCAGTAAGGCAAGGAACGCTGTGATATACATTAAATCCAGGTTTCCATTTTGGCCTTTAAAACTTTGTTTTCCCTTCTGAAAGCAGCAGCTCCAATTAGCAGCGTAATGCCGATGGGACAGCATCTTACGGTGTTTGTATAAACAGCATAACGAGGCTGACACAAGTTGCCGCGGAAAGATCAGTGAAGTGCTGTTGAACACGCTTCCTTCTTTCCATCATCCTCAGCATCAATTTGAATAATAATGCGGGCCCTCCAGAAGCGCTCCTCTCGGTGGCAATGTTTTTTAAACAAGGATCGCTGCTACGCGCCCTGGAAATATCTGCAGTCATGCAATTAGCGGTGCTGGTTTATTGGGAGGTCCGGCAGCACAGAGCTCGGCGCACCGCGGGGCCGTGACGCCCATCTGGGTCAGGAGGAGGGGGCGTACAAGGGGCGTTTGGGTTTGTTCAGCCTGGAGGAGGCTGAGGGGCCCCACGGCGGGCCGTGGCTGCTCGCAGGGCAGCAGAGGGGCTGGCGTACATCTCCCTGCGGTGACCGAGGGCAGAAGCTGAGCGAACAGCGCGGGGCTGCGCCGGAGGACGACCCTCCGCCATGGCCGGGCTCTCCTCACAGCGCCCCTCCCGCCTCGCGCGCGCGCGGGCTGCCGCCGGCGGAGCGAACTGCGCGTGCGCAGCGTGCGGGCCCCGGCGGGCGGGCGGGCGGAGCCGAGCGGAGCCGAAGCGAGCCGAGCCGTGGGAGCATTGTGCGTGCGGGCAGGACGGAGGGACGGACGCCGCGAGCCGCGCCGAGCGCTGCATTCTCGCCGCTGAGGCCACCGCCCTGTCCCTCCCCTCCCTCCCCAAACCCCCAGCAGCATGTCGGGCCGGTCGGTGCGGGCCGAGACCCGGAGCCGGGCGAAGGATGATATCAAGCGGGTGATGGCGGCCATCGAGAAAGTGCGCAAATGGTGAGCGGGCCGCGCCGCGCCGGGACCCCGCGCCGCTCCCCCCTCCCCCTCCTCAGCGCCCCGCGGGGGCCCGAGCCCGGCGGGGGGCGGGGAGCGGCGGCACCCAGAAGCCATTTCGCTGCTGCCCGTCACACGGAGGCGGCGGCGTGTGAGGGCGAGAGGCGGCTCCATTGTGCGGCCGAGCCCCCGGCCCGAAGCCCCCGGAGCCCCTCCGCCGGGCCCTGCGTGAGGTTTCCCCTCGCGGGCAGCAGCGTTCCGAATCCCGCTGTGAGAAACTCCAGCAGCCTGTTCTTAGTTCCCACGTATTCCTTATACCGCCGCTTTCCGAGGCGTGCGTTAAACCACCAACTTCGTGAGGTTTGCGGAGCTCCGCAGGCGTGGAACGCCGTGCGGCCGCGGACCCCGAGCGGAGCGGGGGAGAGAGCGCAAGTGCCGCCCGGGTCGGCTTTGTTGTGTACCTGAAGGCTGTACCCCGGCGGAGCGGAGCGCTTTTGTTAGGCCTTCAGAGCGTTTGGGGCATTTTCTCCTTTTGTCTTTATTTTTCTGCTCGTGTTATGGGAATCAGCGCGAGGTGTTGGTGCTCGCAGGTGGGGTGAGGAGCGGTGGGGAGAGAACCGCGTTCTCCGCGGAGTTGGAGTCTTTGTGTGCGGAGCTTTGAATGTGTTTAAATGTTTGGAACCCGCAGAAAGCTTTGTCTCTTTGGACCTGACGAAATAAGGAGTGCTTCTGTTCCCATCCGCAGATAACGCTTTGGTTTTGTTAAAAGCAGCTAACAGAAGTAGGCGCGTTTGCTTTTCTGGAGGCATGGATTTGTCGCTTCGGGCCGGTTGGCCAGAGCTGCACAAAGGAGGCAACGTGCGCCTGATAATGCCGGGCACGGGATGGGGATTTCAAAGCATCCACCCGCTGTGCGTGGAGCTGAGCAGTCCGGCAGTGCGGTTCCAGCGCGTTCAGGAACTCTCTTCTGCACCGATGCTGTTTTTAAGTGCTGTTTGCTTACTGTCTGGTCAGCTTCAAAGGGTCTGAATGGTGTACAGTGCCGAGACAGTGCTTCTGCTCACACGGCCGCGTTGCTGGCTGTGTGGGACTGTACTATTTTGGCTGTGGGTATTTCATTCATGAGCGCAGCATACCTCCTTTGAGTCCTGGTTTGTGGATGTTGGAGAGGGGCAGAGGCAGGACCCTGATCATTCAACAGATTGTCTAGCTCTTTTTCCCTTGGCGAGGGTGCTCTGCCATCAAGTCAGTTGCTACAGCTTCACCTGTAAAACAGATCTTATGACGTAAATAGATTTTGTACACTTGAACCCTCACTAGAGCCAGCTCGCTTCAAGCCTGAGTGTCTAACCTTTGGGATTGCCCGGGCTATGTTGAGTGAAGAGGAATTGTCTTTGCCCACAAACAAAAAATATAATGTAGTAACAAAAGTAACAAAACTTCCTATATATATATATATAATTAAAACAAAGAAGGCTGCAAACATGAAACTAATAGGCTGGACGTGTATGCACTTTCAAGAGTTGTGGTACAGAATCATGCAACATTTCTTGTGATTATGGTCAGAAGTGTTCATGTGGCTTTTGTGTGTGTATCTCACAAGTATTTCCTTGAACCATTTTTCCTATTTTTAAGGGAATCATGGTTTAATGGTGAATCTCATTATTTCCTCCCCACCCTGCAGTGAAGAACAGTGGGAAAATTAGCAAAAGAAATTCAGTGTTCTGTGGTTTAAATGTTTTGAGAGGACTTGTGCTGTGAAACTGAACTTTGTGTTAGGAATTCCTGCATCCTGAGAAGTGCCGCATAGGCAATTTCAAGTGTACAGTTTCATTTGCTTAATAGGAGCAATTTGTTGCCATCCACAGCTCTTCTGTGGAGATGCAGCCGCTGAAGATTAAAATACCTTGCATGCAAGAGAGTTTTCTGGACCGTGCACTAGTGCTTGCATTTTAGTACCAAACAGGAGCAGAGTCAGATCATGCATACTGTGGATGTTGAAGGGCTCCAGTGCGTGCTGCCCTGCTTTATTGATGTGGGAAGGCATGTGGCAGCCTTGCTTTGCAGCCCTGCTGTGTGCTCCTGTTGCCACATCTCTATATGGGCACACGGGAAGTTGCTTTCCATCAGTGCAGAATCCCTTCCTTGGGAAGTGTAAATTGTGTTCTCAGACCGTGTGCCCTTCAGTGCAGGTAGCCTGTCTTCATGTGTTGGTAGAGAGCCTGGTGCTTCTGGTGTTACTGCAGCTTGGCTGAGAGTAGTAAACAGAGAAGTTGTTAGGATTTATCTTGAGATTAATATAGCCTTATCTCCTTTGTTTAAACCACTCCCGTGAATGAGCTTCTATTTTAGAAAACATCTAGCACGTGTCTTACAGAATACATGGCTGTGCTGTGTTTATGTGGCAGCTGTGTTAAATCTTCATAACTAAGGGGGTTTTGGAACTTTCTTTTTAACCGTGCTTATTTTTCTTTCAGTCTAGCTGGAAGAGAAGCTAAAAATAAACGTAATGCTATGAGTTGTGAAAGGTACAGGGCTATTTTTGTTTTGAAGGTTGACAGATATTTGTTGATTCTAAATGAGCTCTCAACAAGAGAGGGGCAAAAAGTATTGTGGCCTCAGCCAGCGTTAGAAAGCACTGGAAATGCTCTCACAAATGCTGGATTTATTAAAATAAACCACAGTTATTTGCAGAAAGATATGTAATGGGTAGCAGGCGAGTACTAGCACTACTGAACTTTGGGACAGATGCCCAAACATTTATGCCACGGTTTGGCTGCTGGGAGTAGGTGTCCTGGTCAGGAGAATGCAGCAGGATGAGGAAAACTCATTGTATTGACTTGTCATCGAGTTGCAGGATCTTTGCATAAGTCGTTTGGCTGTTTTCTGCTTTGTTTATCAAAGCTTTACATAACGTAGGGATAGTGGTAGCATGTCATGAGGAAGAGATGAACTTGGACCACTGCTGAAAGTAGTATCAGAAAGTGCTATGTGTTTTTTACAGAAAGGAGCTGGTTGTAGGAGAGGTGTGACTTTAAAACAAAGTGTAGGAGATGATGAGCAGAGTAACTGTAGACCATGAGGTGATGTGACCTGGTAACGTTGGTTGGGATCTCTCACTGTAGCTAGCTGAAGTAGAATTTCTAGACAACGTGTCTGTCCATTTGTTGTCTCCATTCAGGCTTGATAAAATATTTTATATGGTGTGTAATGCCCTGCAGTGGAGCTTCTGCAGGTTTTCCTGCCCTTGTTTCCTTCTTAAAATAGATTTTTGCTCCAAAAAGCAGTTAGGATGCAGAACTTCTTAATGTGATGTCTTTGGAGAAGACTGCTGCTGCCAGGTTGCCCCTGTTAGCCAGGCTCCAATGGCTGTGTGGCTGCCTGCAAAGGCTGCAGTTCATGTGGTGGCAGCTGAAGTAAAAATACCTGGTGTGTGCGAGGGAACTGTTGTGAAGTACTGTAGCAGTTACCATGGATGAATTACAATACGGATTTTCTGGCTTGTGGTTATTTCTTTCTGAGCCAGAATATGCTCGCTGACTTCAGTGCAAGTTGGATGTATGTACAAGGTAGAGTTCTTCATATGTAAACCGTGTTTCTCATTGCTGTAAGAAAAGCTGCGTGCTACAACGTGGAACTCAACAGAACTCTGTTAAAAACGTGCTGGCATGTACGAGTTGGAGACTGCTACTGCAGCATGCTTGGCTAAAGTTAGAGAGAAGGGCCCCTTGACTGTCAGTGTTTGTCCACTCACACTACTTTATACTTTATTGTATTTGCAGCGTGGTCAAGAAACACCCTGTGTATTTGGGGCTACTTCATGTTAGTCACTAGACAAACGTCTGCATAGAAATAGGCGTGCTTTGAAAGCAAGCCTCCATTTCAAAAACATCTTTATTTGTGCATCTGACAGCACTTTGTGTGTATAATA
Source organism: Odontophorus gujanensis (assembly GCA_013399175.1). Taxonomy (NCBI): domain Eukaryota; kingdom Metazoa; phylum Chordata; class Aves; order Galliformes; family Odontophoridae; genus Odontophorus; species Odontophorus gujanensis. The sequence goes on from VXAB01012970.1 coordinate 22,797, forward strand.
ATGGCATTTTCTTTCCCATCCCCCTTTCTCCTTTGCTTGATCCCACAGGGAGGTCATAATTCTGTGATTTTCACCAAACTCTGTTGCAATGCAAGTGAGTGTGATGTGATAAATTCAGCATTATGACGTCACTTCATGATCATCAACAGAAGATGGGGTATGTGGGAGCAAATCCTTGTGTAAATACAAATCACTGTGATAAATGGTAGTCACGGTAGAAAGCCAAACAAGTGTGAAAGCCTTTTCTTGAATGATGATATATTGGCAGCAAAGGCTTTCTGTTTCTGTGCCATCAAATGTTTCTAGCACTCGTCGCTGCTGCAGAAGCTGCCTTGACACTTTATGTATGAGTGTAATATACACTGCTGTGTTTGCTCACCAGTATATTACTTTTATACATGGCATTTACACTCAATTTTGGGGCTTTAGTGTTAATAAACAAAATATAAATACATTTAAGTGTCTTGGGCTATTTGAAATGGGAAAATGAGTATATAATTATATAACTCCTAGGATATTAATATGCCTGAGGCATAACCACTGAAGAAGTGTTGATATTAATGCTTACCCTATATATCCTTGACTGTCCTTAAAATGCTGTGCAGATACGGTTCAGAATTTAGAAGTATTGTAACACTATTTTGGATACACGTATGGGTTTTGTTTCTGTTGCATAGTCTAGTTTCTGCATTGACTGTAACCACAATGTTTAAGATACTTCTCAGCGTGGAAGATTAAAGGAAAGAAAATTACAGTATATATTTTAAGTTATGCCATTTCCATTGTTTTTATACTTGGGTCATTCATGGGTGAACACAAGTTTTGAAACCAGAAGAATTGTTGCTTTGTTTTTTTTAATATATATATAAAATAAAACTGTGGAGTTTTTTAGGTAGATGTGGACGTGTGACATTGAAAATTGCCACGTTTTTGCCTGGTTAGCTGTCAGGCTGATGATGGTCTTTCACCTTTTCCAGTCCACTGCTCAGCGTGTGGATCAATCTTTGTACCAGGGTACAGTGCTGTAGGAATTCCAACCCAGTGTTTGCTCACCCGAGGTGAAGCAGCATCAGTGTGGCACAGTTCTAGGCAGTGTCTCAGGATAAGTGGACTCAACATTAGGTCAGCTTTGTGGACAGGAAACCATGTGGTGAAGCTGCGTGGGGTTTCCCAACAGAAAGGGGACAAGAGCTCACAGATTCCACAATTCAACTCCAGCAATTGGTTGCTGACAGTAGTTAGTGGTTTGGGCAGCACTTAGCAAACTTTTAATTTTTATAGGCAGTGTAAGTAAATTGTGAGCTCTAATTAAATAAAAAATTGTCCCTGTTCAGAGTGTTTGGGTGGTGACTTTACACATAGGATAAAAAAACTGAAGGTTCAGAGTAGGAATGGTTGGGGGGGAGTCAGTGATTTTTGTATCGGTTCTCAGTGAAAATACCGTAAATACTACAGATAATAACTTAAACTTTGTATTTGCAATACAGATCTTAAATTCTGAAGTGAGTTTATGCTGTCGATCTTAAATGTCTGAAAGTCATTCAGTTCAACAGTTCTTTGTTAACAAATTTCTGTTTGTGCTGCCATCTTTTTTTCGTATTAATACTTTTCTGGTCTTAAGCTGACAGTTCTGCAAATGCATACACATGTGAAATATTTGAATGACAGCAGTTGGATCTCGGGTTTTCTTTTTAACCGTGTTTGCAGGATTGGGATGTTGGTGTTACTTCCATCACAGAATATCCTTATTCCCATTGTTGTCTGAATTACTATGTATTGAAAGCAGAAAAAAAATCCCTGTAGCTGAAGGTTATCATAATTTAAAGTGGTATTTAGAAGCTCAAAAGAATAAATGTCAAGGCTAACTTAAATACTAGAAGGAAAAGTTACTAATATAGGTTTCCTCCTGTGTTCTACAGTCTGTCCAGTGAAGATGCTGTGTGAGGCTGCTTTGAGATGCTAACAGGTATCTTGAACTTTTGGTTTTCCAGTGCAGCATCTCTAAGTAATATTTTGCTATAACAGAAGGCTAAAATCCTGATCTAAAAAATCCAGATAAGTATTCAGCTCTCCTACACCCAAACCAAAAGCCCAACTGTTTTTATTTCCATGATTTCAAAGGTTTTCCAAACTAGAAATGAGTATAGTTTGGCTTATATTCTTAAATATATATATATATATATCATGATCATGTCTTCACAGTTAAGTATGTTCTCATTACTGACATGCCCTCATCTCCACTGTCATTTTTTGTCACCTCTAGCTGTAGAGCTCCAAATTAGTGTAACACTGTTTCTTGACATACTTCAGCCATCTAGTGTACATAAATGGATGTATCTAAACGCACAGAGGAAGAACTGCTCTGGGAAGAACAGTGGGAAATAAAAGGATCTGTAATAGTTCTGTAGTTTAATTAAAATATCCTTGAGAACAGATCCAAAATGTATCAAACTGCCAAGTCATAGCTTCTTTTTCTTAAATAGGGAAGTATCTTCTCTAAAGGGAAAACAAACAAGATTGGCTTTCAGAGCTAAAACGAATAGTGAGGAGGATGTTTGTGGCATTTGTACAGTGTGACTGCTTTAGGTGCTGGAAGCCCTTTCTAAAAATGGAGATATCACATATGTATTTGGAGTCACATCCAACTTCTCCCATCCTGCAAAGAACATTATTATTTTAATCTGTACCTTCCAAAATTCTGAAACTATAATTTAAATGTGTTTTTAAAAATGAAATAACAAAAAATGCTTGATCTCATGCCAAATTAATTTCAAATGTTCCTGAATATTTAAGAGAATCAGTCCTCATTGTTAACTTCTCATAGATCTGTTTGCAGAGCTCTGTTGCAAACCCAGGAACCAGCAGTGGTGATCTGTGGCCTGAAAACTGATCACAGAAATGTGATGAAATTTCTCTGGCATTCTGAACCTTCCTTTAATGTTCTCATGCAAAGACCTCAAGGAATTCCTCCTGTAACTAGGCGCTCAGCATCCATCCCATCTCCGCACTCTGTGTCTGTGTGACCCCTTAATGTAGCGATACCCTCCGGCCACATTTCCTTTGCAATTTGTCAATGTTATGACTTCATGGCTGGCTGGCAGGGGTCTGCAGAGTGCTGTAGGTTATTCCTTTTCCCCCTGATAGTGCTCTCAGCCTTCCCCATCCAAGCGAGGCAGGCTTTCCAAAGTCTGAATTCTGCATCACAGCACATACTGACTGGTACCAGTAGGGCTATAACTTCTAAGGCCAGGATTTCAGAGTTGTCTGATAGGAGTGTTGAGCGAGTGTTAAAATTGCTAGCAGCAAATTTCTACCCAGCAAGAAACCTCAAATGATCAAAATGCATTTAGTTTTTTAATACCATTAAACAGCTTCATGACAATCAAAACACACTGGTCTAAAAACCTCTTCTGCTCTCTAGAAACTTAAGTGAAAATTGTAAGCATTAAATCTGCATTTTCATTAGCTGTTCTTCTTAATCCTGATGTTATTACTGCTACTGTGGTTACTCACCCAGTCAAGTAACATCCCTCAGAAATCTGGAGGTTAGCAGTGCTCTAAGAAATTTTTGAAATGCGAAGAACAATTTGCAAAATGCAGCTCTAAAGACGGTGTAATAGAGATCATCCTACTTATTAGCCTATTTAAATCCTTGACAACTTACAATAGTAGATCGCTTCGTTTTGAATACAGATTTTAACTTTAACTTCTCCTGCATTGTAATTTTATAGGGAGAAGAAGTGGGTGACGGTTGGCGACACATCCCTAAGGATTTACAAGTGGGTGCCAGTAACGGAGCCTAAGGTCGATGATGTAAGTATCCTGCAGATGTCTTGCATTTTTCAGGGTATAGAGAGTCACGTTTAGGGTAAGATGAACCAAAGATGCTGTCTGTTCTTTGAGCCTTTTAGGCGGAGTGTGGTGTGGGTCTCCAAGCTTTGGGATGGAACAGCTCTACAGATAGTATTGATCCCTGCAAAAAGGGATGTTGTTGGTTCCTTAGGTGGGAAGTCTTTGGAGTCAACTTGTATCAGTTCTCAGATAACTGTTACACAGTTATCTTGAAGAATGTTTCAAAATCAGTTTCAAGTCAATGATAATAGGGCTGGGATAGTAGCAAGACATCAGTTACATTGGCCCTCTTTCTCCTTGATACTTGAAAGAAACGGAACCTCTTTGTAGTGTATTCTCTCTGTGTATTACTTTTCTTTTTCTAAAAAAAAAATAAAATAGGTGTAAAACACTGAAGTAAGAGTAGGAAACCTTAGTGGAGCTGCCATAATTTGTATTAAGATAGCCAGCCCAAGCAGTACAGCACACGTGCTAATAATGTGATGTCTGGTTTTGATAAATGTTTGGTGTATGCATTGTGCTTATATTCTGGTGTGTACTGATCTTTTGCCATAATATAATCATGTGGCATAAAAATAACAAATGTAAAAGTCAAAGTTGTTTGGACTTAGAAATTGTTTTTCAATATTGATTTTACTTCTAGCTTATGATTGAGGTACTGTTGTAGTGATAAAACTAATCTGTGCTACAGCAGTAAATTAAATGTACAGCAGGATACATATATCCTATGTTTGGTACTCTTTCCTTGGGATGTCCTGTAGCTTTACTTTGTCTGAAGGAGAATTAACCTGTCTGGGAGAAAACTGAATACCATGAATGTATTCAGTGATGGTTTTCAGATGATTTAGTTTTACAGTCTTGTCTCAAAATTGACTCAAAGTCCAAATTTAAGACCTGTGGTTCGTTAGCATTGTTCTACTTGAGGTTTTTTCTTCTGGTGCCTTTGGTTGTACCACAGACTCACGTGAGAGTCAGAGTTGTGATAAGCTTTCTGTTGTCTTTCAAAGCTCGAGGAGCATCTCTGCGAAATAACTGTTTTTGAATTGTGAGGCTTTTCTGGTTTCTTTACAGAGATTTGTTCTATCTTTTGAGTTTTTGAATGTTTGGTCTTTACTTTATTATTATATGTTCCAGGGTGGGAGAGGAAGCTGTGCACAGGGAGGGAGGGTTACATAGGCTCATGGCTTCTGAAAATTATTTTCCTGCAGTTAAGCTATACTTATATGATGGGTACTGTGGAACTTTGAAATTTCTGTTTAGTTTGTGGATGAATTTTCAAACTGACTGGTATGTAAAGTCAGATCTCTGTTAGGATGAATGGGCTTATATAGCAATCCCTGTATGCAGAGTTAATTGTAGTTTTTGAGACGTAAACTTCAGTTTTTCTTTCAACAAACACAGATTAGACTACTTCCCCCCTGGCCCCCAGGCATTCACGTGTTGTTCCGAAGTCACTTTGTCATTTCTTTGAACTGAAGTTAAGCTCTATCCTTTAACTAGTTTTTGAAGGCTGTTCTGATGGTTCAGATTTTTTAAGCAAACAGACAAACAAACTCACCTTTCAGCTGAAATTGCTCAGTGCTTCTCTTACATTCAGAAAAGCTGAGAGAGATTATTCCCTCTGAACTTTCATTTTGCAAGGATAAAGAAGTCCGTGTGGTTTCACCTCTATTTTATGTATTAGAGAATATGATCTGCCTCCTTTCATTTGCACTCTCTGAAGTATTAAAGCAATTAAGAAAACCTAATAATCTATGTGATGTAAAGGGAAAATTCTTTCCAGATCTCGCTTGCTGAATTTCTTCTTCAGTCTTAGACTGTACTTGATTTTATTTCCTTTCCTTGTTGGAGAATGTTGTCTTAACCAAATGCATAGGTTGATCAGTGGTCTTCCTAGAGTCAGGCTTTTAATTGTCTTCTCAGCAGGCATGCATTATCCTCCAAAAGCAGTGCAGCTGGCTCTTTCTCCTGTGAGACTGATTACGTCACCTCTTAATTGGAAATGCTGCATCCCTTAGCAGACGCAGATTTTCCACGTGATGGAAGCCAATGTCTCTTCCTTTGTTTTAATGCTTGCAGTCCATTCTGCTGTTTGGTCTCAACCCTGTTGTGACCTATTGTTCATGTAGGACTATATTGCATACGCTCTCTGTTTTAGGACGGTCTCATTTTTCTTAATCCATCTTTTAATTTTAATGAAGAAACAGTATTAGGTATAGAGAAGGTGGAGGTTTATGCAGCATAAGCCATTGAGAAAGGTAAAAAAAAACCTTCTCTTCAGTGTCAAATTTCTAGATCTGTTATCATTCCTGTTATGAACACATTCCTGTTGTCTGTGTGTGTTCTAAAGCTCCCTAATATGAAGGGGAAAACGGACTGTGTTTGATAGCAGTGTGTTAATATGCATAACCCATACAGTAAGCAGAATTAAGCGGTCAGAAATCAGGTAGCTCATGAATCTTCAACCCTCATCAGTGTTCTTCATTTTTCCCAGTATGGCAGAGATTCTTTTGACCTTGCTTTTACAGCTGGTTACGGAGTTACCTGCCGGCATCTCCCTAGTTCTTTGAATGGGTTTCAGCAAACCATTTAATCATTGTGCCTCTGATTCTCTGCTACCAGGAGGAGGGGTAGTAATGAGAACTGCTGTACTTTTTTTTACAAAACAGTGCAGTGGTTTAGAGATTAAAAAAAAAAAAGATTAAGTGCTAACTGCTGCTAGAATTTCTGGATAAAAACCTGTATCCTCTAGTGTTTTGTGTCCTGAAGAGTACAGTTAAAAAACCAACCCTGCTATTACTAGGACTAATGCATTATTGATATCATCAGTGCTTATTGCCTTGGTTTCTTTCTCACTTCAAGTTAGATGCTTATAGATGTAATGAGTGGACAGGGCTTCATATTTAAACTTTTTTGGACTTCTCTTGTTGTTACTATCCTGTTCATGTGTTTTTTGTTTTTTCTTTATGGTAATTGTATTATTTGTTTGCGACACCTTTGGTTTTTCAGAAAAATAAGAATAAGAAAAAAGGCAAAGATGAAAAGTGTGGCTCTGAAGTGACCACTCCAGAGAACAGCTCCTCTCCAGGGATGATGGACATGCATGGTGAGTGGGAGAAGGTCAGCACAAATTACCCTATTACACTGCTGTGGAAGTGTAAGCTAATGGTGTCAGATTCTCCATTGCTCAATTTGGGTCAGAGTGAGAATGGCATCAGATATTTGTTCGGTACCTTGGATTTCTGTTCTGTGAATGTACCAACAGTTGTGTAATTGCCTTTTTTTGGGTCTCTGTACATGGAGGAAAATAGTATTAGTGGAGCTGTATGTGAAAATGAAGATGTGAATACCTACTATTCAAATGTTATGCTCTTACTTATTTTAAGTGTCAAACTTGCTGCTTGCAGAGCCAGAAGACCCCCAAAGCCTCAGGTGCACCTACTGTTGTTTGTATAGGTTTTGTACTTGTTTAATGGAAGAAGTAAGTCAGAGCAGAAGAATTCAGTGAGAGTCAAGAGAGCAAGTTGAGGTTCTCTATCTTCTTCCTACCTTGACTTGATGAAATTAACTGGTTAAAAAAATGTTTTCGCTTCCCAGTCAGGCAGAATTAAAGTAGCTTAAAAAAAAAAAAAGGGAACTTGTTGAGTATTAATGTGGTATTTATGACAAGGAGCATGCACAACTCTGTTTTAATTTTTTGCTTTCTAGGTGTTTGAATAGCAATTATGGTTGAGAATGCAGCACTATTTGAGCTGATAAGAGGGGATTGTATTTTGGCGGGATGTAATTTTTTCATTTCATCTTTATTTGCATTTTTATTGCCACTCGATTTTTTTTATTTTTTTTTTTCAGTGAGTATGGTCTTGTGATGAAAGGATTGAGTACGTTATTCACAGACTGGATTAATTTTTCATCCATGTTGCAAACTTTTAATTTAGTAATCTAATTTTCTTAAGCCTTTTACCCCCATACAATACTTGTTTTATATCATTGTACATTGTGTTTTTAAGCCATATTGTACAACTTCACTGTAAGCTTAATCTTATCTTCAAGCTATTCTGACAAGAGATGACCCATCACTGGCTAGGTGTTTCTGAAGTCCTTTGGATGTAATAATTGTACAGATACAGAGAGAGATGGATCACCTCACATACTAGTAATTTAATTAATATTTTGCTGGGTTACTTTTCTTTGGGGATCAGGGGCTTCTGTCTCAGTTCCCCTAACCTGCTGGTTAAAGGTTACAGCAGGCTTTGCTGCTCTCCATAAAGTGTTAGGTAAGATATTTAAACCATTGTCAGTGGTTTTCACAAAAAGAAGGCACAAGCAGGACATTTCCTGCTAGATCTGAAGACGTGGTCTGTGTTGCAGAAAGTTTTTATCATCAAACTTCTTGAGTCTCTTAAGTCTAGAGAGAATTCTGAAGAATTATCTCTAAGATGCTATTGGTTTTAGGACTGGCTGCTATATTGTACCTTGATAGCATTGTGGGCTTTTTGACTTTTGGGTTGTACTTCTAGAACCACCTACCCATAAGAGCATTGTAGTAATACAAAGGCTATTTGTAGCATGAATATTTAATTGGTCCTTTGTTAACTGATCTATAAATTGAGGCAGTTTCAGTTAACCTGTTTTAACTCACTTTATACAATTCTGGATCCTTTACAAGAGGTTGAAGTAAACATTCTCAGTTTTATTGTATCATTATTTACAGCATTTAGAGAACTCGTGCAATTCTGCAAGAGCAGAAGTTGTGATGATATGGAGTATGCCTAGCGTTAGTGTAAATGCTACTGGGCTTGGTCTCCAACAAGCTAGACTATATCCTGGGTTATCAGGATATTACAGGAAAAATAAACAAAAAGGGAGCAATTATAAAAAGCAACAGCTTTTTATTCAGATCTTGTCAAATTGGACTTTGTTTTAAACTCTTTTGTTAACAGATGACAATAGCAACCAGAGTTCAATAGCTGATGCTTCTCCAATAAAACAAGAAAACAGTAGCAATTCAAGTCCAGCACCAGAACAGAATTTGGCAACACAAGCAGATGGCACTGAAGTAAAGTCTGATGAAACTCAGTCAGAAGCAAAGGAGCAACCTGGCTCAGAAGGTAAGCTGAAAGGCCCTCCTTAAAGTCAGCCAAAACTGTTATCCTTTAGCGTGGTATCATTTAGTTGCTTGTCCATTTTAAGGACTGAGTAATAACAAATAACAGCTTGAAATAAATAGCTTCTGAATTCTCAGCATCTGAGTAAAAATGAGCCACTGTTGCTTACCAGTCAATCTGGCCTTCCTTGTTGTATGGAAGAATGACATTAAGTCCTTTTCGGAGAGGAAACAAAGAAAATACTGAGTTTGTTGTTGTCATATCATTTCTTCTTTCAAGACTGAGCTTTTAAAATAATATTTAAAAAGTGACTGCCACCATTTAACCACACAAACCCTAGGAAGTTACTTTTGTTGGTGTAGGAATGTTCGTTACCTTGTGTGAAAGTAAAAACTAAGATGTAAGCCTGCCTTTTTTTCTTAATCTTGCTAGTTATGTATTCCAAAGTTCTGGTTTCTGTCCAGATTTTAGAAAATCTATGGTTGCACACAGATGAAAACTGTGTGGAGTAAGAGATTGTTGTGAACCTCTTTAAATGGTATTTGGGTAATTGAAACATGTTCTGTATTTATAATCTATGGAAGATAAGTGTCTTTATCCCATTGTAAGAGAGAGAGTGGTGTTAAGGACATATTTTAATTATTTGGTTGCAGAATTCTTCCCATAGCAAAGCAATTAAATTATGCCTTCCTAATTAAGTTCTTAACTCAGTAGATCCACAAACCAATTTAAATTTAGAGCTTTTATCTTGTAATACTGGAATGGCTGAATATGTTGAAGTTGTCATCATTAATGGGGGTTGAATTTTGACAACTGAATCATCACCAAATGAGAGTAGAACTGAATCCTTCAAAGAAAATCTCAGCTAAAAAGTTTGTGGTATAGAAAAATATAAGGATTTATTCCTAGGTCTGATATTATCTGAACTTGTTTGTGTGTGGATGTTACATAGCATACGTGCTCCCCTGACTACATTTAGGTTCAAGGAAAATCGTACCAAAATCTCTGTATTAATTCCTGAGTCAATTACTGTAATACAAAAGGGAGAAGTAATGACAAAAAAGAAACCCCACCCCTTGCTAGTGTAGCTACACAGTTTGGGATCCATTAATGATCACAGTTGAGCCACGTTCTGTAGTTGCTTCTTCTGTTTCAAAGTCATTTTCCTTGCATTCATTCAGCCCTTTGCAAAGTTTACGTTTAAACTTGTTTGCTGATAGCATTGTCTTAGTTCTATGTTACCCGGCACGTGGGAGTTTAGCTCCCTCTAGGGACTGACTCCTGCAATCGTATACTGCTCGTGGTATGAAGGCAAAAGCCTTGTAAAGTGGCAGTAGTGTGTGGTTTTGATTATGGAGTTTGAAATTAATTCATTATATTCGTGTTGTTATTATTAATGTGGGTGAAATTATCAGCTCCTGCTGAATGCTTTCGTTTGTAATAATTTCTTGAAATTTCAGATACCTCTGATGAACAGAATTCACAGTCTTCAATGGATAATTCCATGAATAGTTCAGAGAAAGCAGAAATTCAGTCCTCTGGAGAAAATGATATACTTACAGAGGCATCAAAAAACTCTCAGGTAACCTTAAACACAAAATCCCAATTACTTAGCATTTGTAAAAGAACATTTTTACTAAAAAGCAAATGGAAGGAGGCCAGTGTATATTTAGGCTCATTTCCCAAGGCAGTGGCAGTAAAGCAGCTGTAGAGTATTAGAGGTGTATGTATACCTGGTGGTGTGGTTAATTTGACTGCCTTCTTGCATTTCAGATGACTTGAAGAGCAGTACTACAACTGGTCTGGTTTACTTTTCACGTTCCTGTACCAGGCTGTGTTAGTTTTGTAAGGAAATACTAGAAGTTAACCTTAATGAGTGGTCTGGGCCTAACCAACTATAAAGATCCCTTTGAGGACAATTTAGATGTAAAATCTTTTCTATTGAAGGAAATGCGTACAGCAGTTAGGGAAATAAAATTTTTTAGATTCTGTGGGCAGGGTTTTCTGATGTTGACTTGCTGATAATACTGAAAAAATTCGAGGTGGGTGGAAGAAGGAAATTATCATTGTAATTGTTCCCCTTCACACTGGGACCCTCAGACAGAGCAGTGTTCAAACCATTGGTTTTCCTTGTGGGTGGCTGGCTAATTTCTGTGCACACCTTGGTCTTTCCAAACATTTCTTGTTCTGTCCTGTAGAGTTTGCTTTGGCTATAGCAGCAGCAAACTCATGTGCACTTGGTGTGTGTTATGCTCAGGTGTGGAGTTGAGGGGAGTCTGGGTATAACCGTGCATCAGGGCTGTTGCCTGGAATGTTCCCTGAGGGTTCTAGCCTGGATCTAGAAATTTGTCCTTTTGGGTAGAGGATACAAGTGTGAAGAAGCTGAAGTAAGATATAAGTAGAGGAGTGATTTTTGGAAGCAAGCTGGCTTGGTTGCATCATTCTTGTATCCAGGGATGCTTTGTATTTCATAAGTGACACGGCAGGGAATTTTTTCTTGCTTCTTGTTTGATGTTTAGGGCACCTGAAATTCAATGCAATGATAACATGATTGTTTTTCTTTCCCCCCCCACCTTTAAGGACTCTGAAGGAGTGCCACCTTCTAAAAAGATGAAAGTAGAGGCTTCCCAACAAAACGTTGAAGAGATTTAGACTATAGATTTTTCTGGTCAGTTTTTATGTAAGGTACATCAGTGGGCTTAATTCTAGAACAACCTTACTTAAGCATCTTCTCTTGGATGAGGACAGAACTCCTAACTTTTCAAGTTACCAAGCAAAAATCCAAGAAAACCTAACAAAGGTTTAACTTCTCAGACACTGAAAACTTTTTCCTGTGAAACAAACATTGAGAACTTTTAAGTTACTGTCTCTGAAATGGTTGGAGTAAACAACTCAGGAGGGGTCTACGCACTGTTTCTAAAGTCAAAATTACGATTATGTTGCTGCTGTATTTTTTTTTTTCATTTCTCTATTTAACATTGTAAGATATTTAAGGATGGTACAGGTCAGGTATTAGCTTTCATGTGAAGTTCATTGTTCTGGCGCGATGTCTGCTTTTGTTTTGTGCCTTGTGTTCTGAAAACAGTGCTAACTTTTGACTTTTAAAAGTTGTTTTGCAACTGTCTCCTTTGCAAAGTGACCTATGTTTGTATAATGCCATGTAGAAAGGCTTTTTTT
>VXAB01012970.1:35286-53705 GCA_013399175.1 Odontophorus gujanensis
CCCGGTGTAAAAGCTTTTTTTTTTCTTTTTTTTTTTTTTTTTTTTAAGGGAGGGTTGTTTTGTTTCATTTTTAATTTTTAAATCCCTGGTGCTTAAATTTTAACAAATACCAATCAGGAAGCCATTTTCACTCTTGGAGTCCAAGGAGAGAAAAGAGCTTGATATATTATTTTAGCAGCTATAGTGGAGATCTTTTATTGAATGCATGGCATTCGCAACTGTAAATTTGGTCTTCTAAATACTTAACTTCATCAGAAGTTAACATGATCTGTTTACCATTTATAGTCCGGATCTGAACATATAATGTAACACAGCAGTTAAAATACTTAGGTATTAGGTCCAGATCTCTGTACTGGGTACAACTTGCTTTACAGAAGAGTTCCACTATGTATATAAATAGGATCAAAGGGATTGATGCACAATGAATTTATTTTCAATTGGGCTTTTTTGATATGAGATTTTCACTGAACTGGATTTCATTGTACTGTTTCTGTATAAGATGTTTACTTCTGTGTTCCAGGTTAATACTGTATTTGAGATTTTTTTTCCTTTCAGCAAGTCTTGTAAATAAGCCTTGTTGTTTCTGTAGTTTCTGCATTGTTGATAGAAATGTTCCTTCTTTTACAGTTATGTCAGAGTGTGCTTATGCTGAACTTAATTGAAAAGCACTAAGCATGTGCAACTCCCTTCAAATCAGTGGCATTTAGAAGTGCAGAACCATCTGCAAAGGTCTCATTGTAGGGGCCTGATCCTACAGCAGGCTCTGTACTTCCAGGGTGGGTGTGCAGTTAGAGCTGCTCGGTGTCAGTGGGAACCACTTCTCACTTAATTCTCTTTACACACACGTGCATGTGCACACACATATATTGCTGGGTCAGGCCCTTTGTCTTCACTTTGTGTGTGAAATGTGGAGCTTGTAATTTAAACTATGATCTCACAGCTATGAAAATGGTTGCATATAGTTTGTAAGCTAAGAACTGTAAATACTTTTTTAAAGGAAAAAAAAATTGCTTCCATTTGATACATTTTCATAATTAGCTCTTCATCAAGCTTATTTATTTCTCAATTCTCCAATAGTGAAAATGGCTTGCACATAGACTACTGGATTGCGTTTGCAATTACCACTTTATTATGGAAAACAATGGGGAATGGGATGGGGGAAGTGGAGGGGAGGGCAGGTGGGGGAGCCAGTGCTGGCATTCCATAGGATGTTTGTAGGATTCAACTCCAAACAACGTATGACACTCAATTTCACAACTTTTCCTTTGTGCTGAAATAAACTTTTTGAATTTTAACTGAATAAAATTTGATTGCAAAACCATTTGTGAAAGAAGTGTGCTCCCTGATAAGTTTTTGGGATTTCTGGCCTGATCATGAAGTCCATTAACGTTCTGAAAATAAGGAAATGAGGAGCCAAAAATTGTTTGCACAACATTATGCAATGAAATGGTAGAATTCTCTCTTGAATTGTGTGTATGCCTAAAATGTGGATAACTGGTCAATGATGATTGATTTGTATGTATATTACATTCAGATTTAAGTGATATTTTGTGAGAAGTTCTATTGATATATGAAATGGTCAAATTTAGAAAGATTCAAACTTTAAAATATTTTTGCTTTACTGTTGTTTTTTTTTTTTTTTAATTGTTGATGCTAAAGCAGAACAAATCTGATGCCACCTTTTGACAAGCGGTCATTTTTACTAATCCCTATCTCCAGGTGCATCACAACAAGTTTTTAATTCTGATTTTGTAGAAGTTTCCAAGGGAATAAATAGACTTTTCGTTTAGAAACAAATTCCTGTACTTTAGGAAGAAATAAAATATATAAATAGCACTAAAAATACCTCAAATTTTTCACTAGATAGAAGCATTTATTGGCATTATTGACATCAACAGGTTTAATTATAAGCTTCCTTTTCTCTCCTGTGGCTTCTGCTCGGAACTGTTCATTGTTCTGTGGCTTACAAGACAAGGCATCATAATTCTATTCCTAGAGGCTTTATTTCTAAAATAGTGATGTTTCATTTACAGCTTATACAGGATACATTCAGAACTTTTATTTTTAACCAGAGATTCTAGTGACAATGGACAACTGAACAAGCAGATAGATTTGGGTTCCTTAAATCAGTTACTGTCATTCTCTAAGAGAAGAGACTTTGGCATTACCTGGTATGAAGAAATCCAAAATAGTGTATAAGACTGTTATTAGTCTTAGTGAAGTGCCTGATAACATTTATGGGCCAACAGATGTGATTAAACACATTTTAATGCCAGAAAGTACAGATGGGACCAAACCAGAACATCAGATTCAAACCACTCTGAGGTTTGAAACCAGATCTAAATCCAGCTTTTTTGTTTATTTGTTTGTTTTTTCGGCTTGGACCTGTCTCTACCAGAAGCTTGTTTTATGAACTCACTGTAGAAGGTTTGATTGAAAGCATTGAGATGTGGAGCAGAAGGAGAGATGTAATTTTCTTCAAGATGACTGAAAGTTCTCATACAGCTAATGTTTTAGAAATAGTGCAAATTTCAAGAAGTGCTTCCTTGCTACAATGCTGAATGTTGGAGCTTCAGTTACAAAACATAAAAAGAAAAAACATATTTAAAAAGAAAAAAAAAAAAGGAAAATAGAAGCAAGCAAGTAAATTAGCTGAGTTTGTGGAACGTGTGGGAAGGCCTTCCAAATAAGTGATTTACTCAGCCAAACATTTTATAGCAGAACTATTCCTTGGAATTTTTATGCTTGGGAAAGTAGTTGTTAAACATTCCAAAAATAAAAGAAAAAGTGCTGGCACTTAGAAAACGACAAAAAAAAAAATCAACAAGGCAGTATAAAATATTGGTTTTGGGTGGCTATCTTCATACATAAACATTGTCACATTTTGGAATGTTCTTTATATCTAAGGGCCTGTTAGAAGGTGTAAAGAATTTTGTTTTCTTCAATACCTAATCGTTTTCCATCTTATGATTTGTGTGTGTGTGTGTGTTGTACAGCAGTATAATTTTTCACTTATTTATTCCATCGGTAGTTATGGTTTGTACAATGTACAATGGTTTCATTTCAAAAATAAAATTTAAAAAAAAAATCACAACGTGAATGCTTTGTGACTAATTTTTATTGAGAAACTTAATCTCAGCTTGTCTTTTAAATTAAAAATAAATTCCAGTTTTTATAGATTTTTGAAGTATGCGGTCTATGGTGTTGTCTTATTTTGTAGTGTGTAAAAGGATTGCTTTGCTTTGACCAAAGGTTGCCTCGGTACATTTGCAGGACACTGACTGGGCGTGGATAATGTAACAGCAATGAGCAAATATAGGTGATGTCCTTACAGCAACCTGCAGAAGATCTTGGTAATGTAAGGTATAAAGTGCTCACTGCTGGCTCAGCACGTTGTGCGGGAAGTTCAGTTGGAGGCACACTGAAAAGCTCGAGTCTGATGCTGGCAAGGATAAAAATTCCTAGGAGTTTTGGAGGGATTCTTTGCATTCAGGGTGGATGTGAAGTGTCCTGCTTATTCTCAGCACTCCGTGTGCTGCAGCCCAGACAGCTGCGGGAGGGGTGAGCTGAGAGCAGCGTGCTGCTCCTGCCTGCTCCATTTACTGGGGTGCTTGAGGGATCCTCTCACTGAACCACTTCAATCTGCTACTGGGAGAAAAACAACGGCCTATTTTTAGGGGTGCCTTTTTTTTTTTTTCCCCCATTTTACAGAGTAGGGCATTAAATCAGCAGAGAGGAAAGGAGCAGGGGTTACACCCGCACTCGAGACAGGTTTTTGGAGTAAAAGCCTATAAACAGGAAAGGCTTGTGCTGGTAAAGGAGCGAGCAATGGCACAGCCTGGAAAGCTGTGGGTGCAGAGCTGCAGCTTGGCTGTGGTTTGCCTGGAGCCAACCCGTGGTCTGGGGCTGTGAGTGAATCTCCTCGGGCTCTTGTGCCTCATCAGAATGGGAAGAAGGCTCACCTCCCCGTCTGTGAGATTTAGGAAGATAAATCTCTTACTGCTGAGAGTCGTGGTGTATGCTGCAGGTGTATTTTTAAGCACCATGGATGTGTCTCTGCTCAGTGTATATTATTGTTGAATTAGATGTCTCATCCCGTGCAGAAAGCCTGCTGTTTTGTAGGAGCAGCAGCAGTTTTGCCTCACACCACGGATCGCTAAAAGCAGACAGGAAAGGCATTGCTGAGAGATGCTGCTGTTCCTGGGGCATTCCCTGTGCCTCCTGGAGTTCCCCACTGCGGAGAAGGGGAGGAGGGACAGCAGCGTTGGCCTGGAGGTGCCCTGAGTGCTCATCGTAAGGAGGTAAAGGTAAAGGTTATGATTGCAGCCTATTCTTAAAGATTGCCATATGTGATGTTGATGAAGGGCATCTGGATTTTAAAGACTTCTCACAGCTGGAGCCCTCCCATGGCGATGATGCCTTCCTGTTCCTTCGTGTGGGGGAACTGCTGAGCTGAGCTTAGGGCGGTTATTCTGGGGAAAAGCATTACCGAGGACCTGCAGTTAATTCCTGGTTCTGCGTGACCGCAGCCTCGGAGCCAGAGGTGGCTCTGCACTTCTGCTCGAAGTCCCCCCACGTGCCACCCCACAGCTCGTCACCCTGTGCTGTGCCGTGGAAGTACCGCACCGGGCATTAAAATGGGGGGGAGTGGGGACTGTGGCACCGGGGATGTGCTGTCCTCGCCTTCCTCGGCCACGTTTTGTGCACGCTGCGGCAGGAGGGGAAAGGACGAGGCGGCGGGCGTCGGTCACGGCCCAGAGCCGCTGCGGCTGCGTGGGGAGACGCGGGGCGGTTCACGCTTGTGAACGGGAACTGCTGTGAACGCTGCCCTCGGGAGCGCGCAGGGAAAACCCACCGCGGGGCGCGGGGCGGNCGCACGGAGCCCGATGAGGACTCGTCGGACACCGACGACGGCGGCGTTTCGCCGGGAGGAGGGCGGCGGTGCGGGCCGCGGCGGGGGCAGCCCCCGGGCCCCCAGATCATCCACTCGGGTCACTTCATGGTGTCGTCGCCCCACAGCGAGCACCCTCCCAAGAAGGGCTACGACTTCGACACGGTCAACGAGCAGACGTGCCAGACCTACCAGTTCGGGGCGGCCCGAGGGAGCGGCGGCGCCGGGGGACGGCTCAGCATCGACGCGTCCCTCACGAAGCTCTTCGAGTGCATGTCCTTGGCCTACAGGTACCGGGCTCCGTGAGTCAGCGGCGCGGGGAAAGCCCCGAGGGCGCGGGGAGGGGCGCGGGGCCCGAGGGCGCCACGCTGGACCGCGAATGTCGCGCGAGGAGTTTGGGCTAACCGCGGTTGCTGCGCTTAGGCCACGGCGCCGAGGGAGGGCTGAGCCCCGGCCGCGCTTCGTGGCGTGCGGGGACGCCGGTGACCTCGACACGCGGATCCCGTCCCGGCGTGGGAGCGCGGCCGTGGACGCGGCGTGGCCGCCAGCCGTGCTGTGAGCGCCGGGAGCCTGAGAGCGGAGCCACGCGGGGAGCGCCCGTGCCGTGGGGACTGCCCCGCTGCACTTTTTTGTGTCCGCTTTTCGTTCTGGAAGTGCCTGGAGAAAGTGGAGTCTGTCATCGTCCCCTTTGTTCCGGTGGCTGCAGCTGGGTGCTGCACTTCCTGGGTTGATCGCCTCGCGCCCCGACTTGGGCTTTGCTTTCCATCAATTTATTCGGATGTTACGTCCGCGTTTGGGGCCTTTGTCTGTCTTCCAAAATGGAGGCAGTGATGGATCAGAAGCGTTGGGGAGGACGTGTGTCTGCCTGAACCTTTTGTTCCGTGCGGTAGAGCAGGAGTGGGACCCAATCTGGTGTTCTGTATGCGGCGTGTTCTGGAAGTTGATTAGAAGGGATGATGGAAAACTCCCCTGAGTGTTATCAACAGGAATATTTGTCTTCGTTTATAGGAGCCATATTAGCTGGAGCTGAACTTTGCCCACCCTAGATGTCTCTATTCTTTGCTGATTTTTACAGAGGCTTTTTTTTTTTTTTCTGGTTTTATAATGTATTTATTTTGAAGTATTGCTCAGTGGACTGGAAAAAATAGAGCTGTCCATTTGGTACCTTTAGTGAGAAAACAGAGCTATAAGTAACCACTCGGGTAATTTTTACCAGCAAGTTATTAGTTACTCCAAGAGCAATGTGAAGAGACACGTAAAGTCTGTGTGTTTACGAAACAAAATAAAAACGTGATGCTGGAAATCTCTCAGCCAGGATGGTTGGAATACACAGAGGAACCAAAAGTGTCACAAGTGACAGAACTTCTATGTATCTCCTCGCCGACCTCTGTTACACATGTAGGCTGAGCCTTGCTGCCCTAGAAGTGGTCTGTGCTCTCCTTGGGGAGCACGTGGCACTCGGGAGCAGCAAGTGCCTCTTGCTCTGTCCTTCAGGTCGGGCTGAGGTGTGCTGCTTGGCCCGGGGATGGTTTTGTTGTTGCCTTTGCTGTATCTTTTTTTATCTGATGCTGACAATACACGCTGATGTCACATGCAGGGTTTTTCGACTGCTGTCGCTGGATGGAAACCTGTGCTAGGGAAAAGCAAATAACCCCACAAAACTGCAGAGCAGAAAGGTGAAGAGAAGTGGCATTGTGGCTGTTGTAGACCCAGCAGTGAAGGGCCCAAGCCAAAGGGCTGTGTTTCAGGAGGAGGATGATAACTACATGAAGTACAGAAACGAGCAAGTCGGTGTAACAGAGTGTGTGCGTAATATTTATTTACGCTTGACACCCATGGCTGATTTGTCAATGTCTAAATTTAGTCTTAAAAAGATGGACCAAGTTGTGTTACCTATCAGCCTTAGTGATGAGCTAGCAAAGGAAGTTTTTCTAGGTTACCTAGACCATCAGGTCAGGATGATTTACGTTTGAAATGGCTAGATCTATGCTGAATCACGTTCACTCGAGGACACGTAGCATAGCCTGGGCTCTTCTAATTGGGCTGGAAATTTTTCTTTTCTTAACTAGCTTTGTCCAATTAAGCAACTGCTACACTTCTATATGATTTTATATATGATTACAAAGGCTGTTTCTGAATGTGAGGAAAGTGATGCCTTCATGCCTTTGAGCAGTACAAGCTAACCTCATTTTGATTTTCATCATGTGTGTCTCAGTCACACATCCATCCGCACAGGCAGAAGAGCCTCATTTTAAGAGAGCCATTTCACCAAGGGAAGCACGGCCAGAGCACACTTAGCTGTACAGTTTGGAGATTAAAACAATCTTCTAAATCAATAAGTTACTTATAAACACTGCAGTTTACTGCAGGTGTCACGTGGGCTGTGCTTTATCTAAGTGTCACCAGGTTTTTTCATGAGATGGATTGTGGTAACTGTACCATGTGGCCGGAGGTAGAAGAGCCCTGGTTTTTCTCTTCCAGCCCTTTCATCTCAGTGCTGTGAAGCAGCGTGACCTTGCACATCTTTGTGTGTGTAAGTAGCACAAGTAACTGCAGCTGGTGTATGGCAGGTAGGCCACTTTATACATCAAGATTTAAAACATGTGCTTTCCAGAATGGAAACGACCTTTGCCATTGTTCCTTCTAACAGTGAGAAACTATGCCAGTAATTACGTGGCCCGTAATGGCTGTTACGCAGAATTGCATCAAATGAAATTTAATCCTGATATTTAATTTACTGAAACCCTTTACTTACTTACTTTAAACTTATCCAAATATTTACACGACCCAAAAATAACTTTCCCAAACTGAACTGTATTCTGAGACGTTTCGATTATAGCAAATTGTAATGTAAGGTGGTTGTTCCTTTTTTTTTTTTTTTTTTTGAGTTCTGGACAGAAGAATTTTTCCAAATTTTTGTCTCACAGCACTGTTGTCTTCAGCAGAAAAAATAGTGTTGAGCTCCTTCGTAGTATCCAAGCTGAAGGTTTGTGTGAGGTGAAAAAATGTGCTGTGAGAAAGGATGCTGCAAGCCATTAATGGCCCTAGTGGGCTGGAATATGGGAGTGGCAGCATTCCCTGTGGAAAGCTCTGCTTTGGGAACATTTAATGTAAGATCCAAAGTCTGAAGTATGCGTGTAGAAATACAGATCCCTCTCCTGCGTTGCCAAGCAGAAGATCAGATCTGTGCAGCTGAGAGAACGGGCCAGCCAGCTGTGTGTGGTCACGTACATGGTGTAAACAGCACGAGCCTTATTTTAGGAATTAGTGAGTTGTTCTTTAATGTGGGTGGCTTTCTTTTTACATTTCTGTTACATGTAATTATGCCAGCTGATGTCAATCTTACTCAGCGGTACGACATGATAGGGTAAATGGAGATGACTTTGTGGGCTTGTTTATTATTAAGTAGCCTCAGAACCCTCTCACCTTTTAATGAGAGCTTAAGGAGCATGCCAGGTGTTGTATTTAAGGTAAGAGTGTTAGTGCTGGCATTAGATACTTGTTTAAACCTTCTGGATCCTGCTTGTTAAAGTTGCAGGGAACATGAGTGTGAGGTGTGGGAGCCCTGGCATCAGCTTGCTTTTGAGAAGCTTGCCAGGTCGTTTCTAGATCTCATCTCTCCAGCAATCTGACCCCATCACTTGTTGTAGATGGAAGCCAAAAACATTCCCTTTGGTGGTGGACTGACGTTAGGGATTGACTTGTTTCTAAAGCACGTTTCCATATACAACACAGCGTGTTTTGGGAAGTTCTTGGCAATGGTGCCAGCAGGTTGGAGATAAAACGCTTCCAGACTTTATCTGTACACTTTTATATGCTTCTTGTAGGAGTTACTTTGACAAAAACACCTGTGCTCGCCCCATAAATTAATCCTAACTTGAATTGAGTTGCTGTTTTGAGCACTTGTGGGTAAGGTGTTATGTTCAGAGCACAATGTGAATCAGGACAGTGTTACTGAGCCTATTACCTTGCTGAAGTCAAGTGCTTGATATAGTCCCAAGCTTTTAAGCTCTATTTAAGTAACTGGTAAGTTCCAGCATGACAACCTTGAGCCTGGGGAAGGTTTGCAGAAAGATTGCTGAGCCGTGCTCGTTTCAAAGATGCGTTTGTTCTGCCAAAGTAAATATTTAATAGCAGTTGTGTGAAAAGGTCTTCATTAAAATTAAGATTTTGGTGTCTTAAGTGTTACACGTGCCTGGGAAGAAATGATAAATTCTGAAGACAGATTTAGATGCAGGAGCTACCCTTTTCTTGCCACCAGGCTCTGTGCCCGACGCTTTTGGTGGCTTGTGGTGATCCCTGTGGAGCTGCTGTGTGGGGTGCACTGCAGAGGTGTGGTACACAGTAATTGCACTCCTTATAAAAACCGTGCTGTTGATAGCATCTTGTGATTTACCAATCCATCTGCATGTTGTGTTGTAGTTTTCTTGTCCTGTGTTTCCAAGTAGTAAACAGATCTTATTTTCTGGCTTAAATACAGCACGGGTTTCATAATCATCATTTTTGATGGGTTGCTGAAATAGGGAAATGGGGAGTTAGCACGTCCTCAGATTGCCAAGTTCTTGGCTGAACTGTTTGGTCTGGAATTTCTTCTAGTGAGGATTTTGTGTTGCATGATTGTGATGGGCTGTGAGTGAAGTCGAGTTTGCCAGCAGTAATCAGTATTTTGGTTACCATTCTTTCCTCTGAATGGCAAGAGAAATTAAAGCCAAAAAATCCCAATTTCAAGTCCCAGTTTTTGTCATGATTTTCTATGTATTCCTTTAGTAGTTCACTGAATTGTTCTTGTTTGTTTCTCTTCCACGTGGGGGAAAAAAAGCTCCCCACTCTCGGAAGGCAGGGAATCCTGCTCTGGCTGTTCTGGTGCTGCCTTGTTTCCCTTTGCTGTAAGAAGGAAAGGTTTGTCTCTCTAAAACAAAACAACAACACAGCTGGTCAGCTTAGAAGCTTGGACCAGTTTGGATCTAATCTGTTATTTCATTTTTAATTAACAGGCTGTAGGCTATATGCTTGCTACTTCCTTTCTTTTGTATGCAGAAATTAATTGTATTTACAGTTTTCCTCATCTGTCCTTTGATATTGTAACGTCGCAGACATGAGCAGACTCTTTAAAGACAAAACTTCTAAGCTACTTCTGAGGAAAAAGGCGAGCTTTCTGAACTCTTTGATGGCTATTGAAATATTTTACAGCTGTCCCACAAACTTTCCTTTCACTCTGGGAAGGAAACCTTTAAAAGATCTATAAAACAATTCTATAGATGCTTAGAAAAAGTACTTGTTTCAGTGACCTCCAAAGAAAATAGAGTTGGTTCTTTGTGTTCCAGACAGTGATGGAAAATTCTGAATCTGATTGTTTTTAGTGCAAACTGAAGTTACACTATTGTCACCATTTCTGAAGCAGGAAGGCTGGGAAAACAGGTTTAGGAAAAACTAGGCTTTCCTGAAATCACTTCTGGTAGCTTTACTGCTAGAACAGAAATTCTAAATGTGGGCTTCTTAAACTATGTTTGTTGGTTCAGAATGGAGCTGGAGGGTTGTTTCTGATTGCTTTGAATGTGAAATGTGCTGTCCTTATGCCATTTGCAGTATATTTCATGTAGGGATCTCTTTTTAAATGAGGCAGTAAAGGCCATTGGAAATGTTCTAGCATGCGTTTTCATTAGCAAAGCTTATTTACTTTGTGACACAAACACAGAGCCTTTCTCTGGCCCTTAGTTCCTGGCTTGTTGATTTTAGATAAATCAGCTAACTGCTTATTTTTCCCTTTCTCTTTCATGAGAGTGGACAAAACACTGCAGAAAGCCAGGTGTGTGCAGCAGCCTTTTTGAGAAGGGGAAACGGAGGCATGAAGTTCAGCAGTTATAAAAGGTGACAGGTCAGCTACAAACTGAAGTAATAAAGGGAAGGAGACAAACAGAAGATTTAGGAGGAAACAAGGCAAAAGGCCTGCAGCTTCCTGACACCTGTGGGAAAAGGCATTGCCTTGTAGCTGATGGGGAGCCACAGATGCAGATTACAGGGTAATAAAACCAGGCTGGTATTTTAATGGTAATCTTAATGCATCTGGAAGGCAGCGTGCTGCTTACTGCCTTTGGCACTCGCTGGGCTGAGGGTGAGGAGCATCTGCTGCTTGGAAATGATGGCTGTGAGCAGCACTGAGCTGCCTGTGAAGGGGCTGTGGCTTGCCATTGCCAAGGAAGCTTGGATATCTGGGTCATCAGCTTTGGATTCTCAGGTCTGTTTCTGACAATGGCCTTCTGGAGAATCTGTTTTTTTTCCTAGAAAAAATCCTGTGAAGCGTAGAGAAGTTTGGCCTTTTCCCCCGTGGAGAACTGTTTTGTTGTACTTGGAAGTCTAGATGGCATCCGCCTCCTTAAGCTGTCAAACACTTCACTGCCATATGAGGCATGACTCCTTTTTGTAAGACTCCTTTTGCACAAAAGGTGAAAGTGGCACTCCAGATGGCTGCAGGGCCGTGCTGTCAGGCGGCTGGTTGCATTCTGGGGCTCCTTGTCTGTTCCCTTCCCTTGGCTTGATGCACTGCAGCTGCTGGGCTTGCTGTTGTTGTGCTTAGCGGGTGTTGGACTGAGCAGATGGTTTGGCTGCTCAAACTCACATAGGGATAGTTTCTCTCCCTCTCGTTCTCATGCGTGTAATGATTTCTTACAGGACTCTCAGAGGCTTAAAGCCCCTGAGGAAGAAGTGGGAAAGGAGCGTGTGAAATCGGGCTCAGGCTGATCTGCTGAAGTGTGAAGGTTTGGCTGCAGGGCAATTGTGATTACATCTCTCTTGAGTAGGTTTATGTTTGACCTTTAAGGTGTTCAAATCCAGGCTGCTATTTAGGAACAAACTTAGCAACAGTTAGTTGCCTTTGTGAAATACTTCAGGCTGTCAGCTGTGCTTTCCTATGTGTAATAGAAAATGAGACTGGACATGGACAGGGCCTTGGGAAGCTGTTCAGACCTGTGTCACAGCCAGTTGGTTCCCTTGGCCAGATATCCTGGCAGGCAACCTGAGAAGTTAGCCAAAACAGCCCTACTTCAAGCAGTCTGCAGAGTAGGGGTGTGCTGCAGCTCCCAGCCCCTGCCCACTGTACGCTGAAGATAAGAAGCCCTTGGTGAGATGAGCAGTTCTGGCAGCTGCTTCATCCTCTCTGGGCTGTAAAGCAGAAGGTGACAGACCAGACAGGGAGCACCTGCACATCACTGCCTGGATTACATAGAGCAGGGTGTTAGAATCTGATGTTGTTTGATCAGCGATATGTTGGTGTGTTTTAGGCCAGACCTCTGCTGACCTACAGATAACCCTTTTGACATGATGTGTTTTGTGACATAGCATGATGCTATTAGAAAAGGGATTCAGCTGTTTAAGTAGCTAAGCTTTCTACTTAACAAGTAGAATGCTTTTCCTGAAATGTGTGAAAAGATTTTAATGCCTTGTCAAATTTTAATGGCTTGTTAAAAGTTTTGCCAGACAGCTTTTTGATGGTTCTGTCTTCACAGAATGCTCTGCAAGCTGATGCACAGTTACAGGCTTTCTCATCTCTCTACTTGTTCAGCTGCATGGAAGCAGTGGCTGCAGTCCTTTATGCTGTATTTAACATGTTTTACTACTATATTTGGAAATGCCTTGCTATGTACAAAGAGAAATAAGTCTTTTTTAACATCACTGGAGATTTCTAGATTTCCAGAGGTATCCTTATTGTTTGTTTATACCACACCAGAGCAAGCAGAGGATATCATTACAATTAAACCACATATGTTTTGTTTGTGCTTCTCTCTTTAATTGCAGATAAACAATATTTTCCTGAGCTTTCCCTCAGTGATACGGGAAATGAAGTACAGTATTTTGGGGTAACGGCTCAGAGCAGAAACAGAAGGAAGGAAGTAAGCTTGAGAGACTTACCCACTTTGTTTCAAAGAGAGTTATGCTTGTACAAGTACAGGAATCTGACGCTTGTTATGATTTTGTTTCTGCATGAGCACGAAAAGGCTTCTTCCCATCTCAGCTGGAAAGTAAAAGGGTGATCTTGTCTTTGCTGGTGTTTGATGGAGTCTGCTTGTACTAGGAGTGGCTTGTGACCAAGAAAGAGTTGCAGAGCTGAGCCATGTGGGTGACTGAGGAGGTAAGGAGAAGCTCCAAGAGGCCCTGCTGTTGTGTAATAGCTTAGCCCTTCTTGAGAAAGAGGATTGCCGTTATTAGTGTTGGAAGTGAAACAGCAGCTGTGTTGTTTATATTTCGGTCTTGCAAATCTAGGGGGAAGGTGACAGCTTGCAAGTGTCAGCGCTGTATTCGTGAGGTCTTCCGCTGTGCTTACTTCCTGTGGTGTCCTTGTAAAGGAGCCTTGCTTTGGAGGTGATCTGTGTTGAAAGCTCACATGAACTGTCACTGAGCAGCCGTGGTAAGCACAGGCGCTTGGTCCTGAGGCTGTGACCTGGCAGGCTGAGTGGGAGAGACGTGCTGGGCTACTCTTTGGTCCTGCAGAGTTTGCAGTGCATCTTATACTTAGATCAGATCTGCAGGAGCATACACAAACAGGATAAGGACTTTTCTTTTTTGTGATTCTTCCAACGCTGAAGACCGTTAGTCCTTGTATATGAGCAGGGGATTTTTTTTTCCTTTCAGCAATAGGTCTGCGCAACAAGATTCAAGCAAACACTGCAGAGGCCTGGAGGATGCTCTGCTTCCAGAATCCGTCACGTTCATTGTTTTCAGAACTCTCTAGCATGGGATGTTTACTCAAAGTCCTGGCCTCCTTTTCCCTCTGCCACTTTGTTTACTCTCTCTTCCCTCAAGGTCTCACAGTATTGGGTGCTTTGCTGTGTCAGTTCAAGGGCACAGCAGCTGAAGTGCATGGCTGTGAGACCCGCAGCAGGGCTGCAGTGAATGCAGCCACTCCTCAATCTGGCAGCCACAGGTTTCCCAGTCAGCGTGAGCCAGCTGTCAAAAACACTGTTCTTGTCTGCATTGCCCTGTCCCTGCCAGGGGCTTTATCACTTCGGTGAAGTTTTCACCCCATAAAATACTAGTGCAGGACAAAAGATGAGCAAACTAGGACTGGTGGTACAGAGTCCAGGCCTGTGTGAAGTACTTTTGTGTCTCTGGAGCAGCTGGAATGAAGTGACAT
The DNA here is from genome assembly GCA_013399175.1 of Odontophorus gujanensis. Classification (NCBI taxonomy): domain Eukaryota; kingdom Metazoa; phylum Chordata; class Aves; order Galliformes; family Odontophoridae; genus Odontophorus; species Odontophorus gujanensis. The sequence goes on from VXAB01012970.1 coordinate 49,305, forward strand.
TGGGGTTTCACAATAGACCTAAAAATAACTTGGGCCTGCTGCATTTGGTTACCATCTAGCAACTGTACATTCATGTGAATGTGCTTGCAACCAGTAAAAGCTATTCAGTGAAACGTGTTCTGGCTGTGTCTTGAATGCGGATTTTAGCTTGATGATAAATTTTTCATTATTTATCATCACAAATGAAAAAGTTTCCAAAAGGGGCAGGGACTAATGGAATGTGATCTGTGGAAGAGCTTCTTAGTTCCCTGTGATCCTTCTTTGAAGTCCTTGACTGCTCTTTATTATCTTCTCATTATGCAGACCTTTGCTTTTGGTGCTCTGGCATGGTACTTGGTGTATCCTGTGTTAGTTATTGAGAGCTATGACTTCATAGCACGTCAGAGAGAGGAAATACCTGGGCTTTGGCTCTGGCAGCTGTTAGAGGAGTGCCAAATGGGAGGAGACCAGTAGAAAATCCTCTTGTATTTCTGATGTAGCAAACAATGACCATGGCTGTTATCTCCTGTCATGTTTTCCAGAGCAAAGAATGATTTATTTTTGAGGATGTTTGGTTTCTGCTCACTATGATGAATACCTAAATGTGAGTAGGCTTATCCATGGCAAGTCGAAGTCTGCTGCTGGTAGTGACTGTGGGAACTGTCTGAATCAGGAGGGTTTGTTGTGTTTGTGAGAAGGGCAACACAGCAAAGTTGGAGTTCAGCTAAGCTGAACTGTGAGTTCAGGAATGGGCTGTGAAGCTTGTTGGTGTGTTAGCAGCAGGGAAGGACCTGAATGTTACATATCACTCCATTCATGTTAGCTCATTGCCTGGAGTGTTCAACAAAGGTGTAAATGTTTCCTTGTATACTTTTGAACCCCTGCATATTAATGTCTGCATGGATACTTCACCTTAGTCCAGCTTTCTGTTTGCTTGGCAAACATCTGTCCCTGCTGGGATGGAGGGTGAGCGTACTGGAACAGAAAATATGGTAGTGGTGTGGCATATGTGGGCAGGCAGTGAAAGGAAATGATTTCCTGCTTTCTTTTGCTCTTCTGTAACAGCTCTCGAGAAAGAAAATTGAGGGTTGTAGTGAGGGGAACAGACCAGTGGCCTGGGAACACACAGAAAAAGGACTTTTTTGGGTTTGAGGATATGGCACTTTTAGGAAGGAAGAAGTAAATCAAGGGATTTTGGTATTATTGTGAAATACTCTGATCTGCTACAGAGCCAGAGAAATACTTTGTGTGTTATCATTATTTATTATAACCTTAGTTCAAATGAACCTAGCGTTGGGGTGGGAGAAAAAATTTGACCAAAGATAAAAATATCCCTACGGAGGAAACTGTACTTATTTTAGGTGCTTAGCAATCATGTTTGACACCTAAAAACCTATGGAAATGGAAAGCAGGCATTGTGAAATAGCAGAGAGCCTGCAGCAATCTATCCAACACTGGGACGTGAATCTGTTGCAACAGTCACTGCGGTGCCTCTGGTCTATTAAGAATACGGTTATCCTTCCCTTTTCCAGGCAAAGAGCTGCCAAATCAATACACATTCAACTCACCCAGGTATGAATAAAGAGCCTATAGACATAGGGAAAGGAGAAGTAACATAGTTCTTGCGATGTGTTTTTAGAGAGTAGATTAATATTGTTTCCCTTTACAGCTGAGAATTGTTTACAAAAGACCGACTTCTCAGCAATGTGCATTGAATCAAGGTATGCAGAGCACTCGGTTAACCCACTGCCTGGGTTAGAGCTGGTTTAAACTCTTGGTTTTCTAACCTGGTGATTCATAGATTCTGCTTTGGTTCGTCCTAGGGCTGCCTGAGCTGTACAAACCCACCCGGGATGTGGCAGTAGGGCTTTGCTGGCTTTACCAGTTTCCCTCAGTGGAAAATAGCTGGAGAGTGGGAGCGTGCTGGGGACTGGAGGGAGTGTCACACAGATGTGCTTGGCCTGTTCTCACTGTTCCCTAAACACCTACTTGAGGCTGCTGTTGGAGTACTGGTACCTTTGGCCTGACCCATATGGCTGTTCATACAACTCTTACGGTAGGGCAGGAGAGGTCTGGGGCCAAGCACTGCAGTCAGCCAGAAGCTGTTTTAGTATCAGCGCTGAAAAAATCCCAGGCAGCCCTTTCACTGTTTGCTAACTTTTCATCTTTGTTAATAAGGGGCTTGTCTTTTGCCTTACAGAAACTGCAGCCTTTGAGCACTCTCATATTGTTGTAGCTTTTGCTTGCTGTGAAAACATAGTGGGTTCTTTTTCAGAGCAGCACAGGACAGTATGTGTCAGTGGCACTTGGCCTCTGGAAACTTCAGATAAGTTCAGTATGTGTTGCTGTGTGGCTGCTCTTGGTGATATCAGCCTACTCCTGCACTGCTGCCTGAAGGTTTTGGCTATTAGGTTGCTTTGTGAAAGCACAGCCAGCATGTTTGCGACTTGAATGCCTCTGTGGTCTGAGTCATTCCTCGTTTGAAGGAGGGGAAGGAAGGCAGTAATCAAACTGCATTGGAACAAGAGGCATTCCTGTGTTCTGTTCTGTCTTGCAGTGTGAAATGGTTAACCCTTCTAAGGAACCATGTGATTAGATTTCACTTTATCAAATCAGCAAATATTATCAAAGAGCACAGTTCAACTTAGAGGCTCTGTGAGTAGATGTGTGAAAATCTGTGATAGAAGCCAATTAATTACTGTTTCTAATAGTTTTGCTCAGTGAAAACTCTTTAGGAGCCCCGTGTGCATCCCATCTGTTTTCAGGATATAGTTATACAAGTAGAACGCTTGGATCTCCAGTAAAAATCTTTGCAGAGCTTAAGGAGCCTGTATTTTTTTTAGCAGTTTTTATTGGCCAGATGATTAGGCTTGGGATCTGACCTCTGCATGTGGTGGCTGTAGCTCGTGAGGGTACAGTGAGCTTTTGGATACAGGGAGACAGCTCCTGGGAAGGTTAGACAGACTGCATTTCCCTACAGCAATAAATGTGTAACCTTTAATTTGGGCACTCTACAAAGCGAAGGCTGAGGCTGTTATATTGTGATTTTTTGCATGTAGAGAAAACATGATTTGAAGAGGAGTCTTGGGGGAGGATCATTTGGTGGGGGAGGATTTTTGTAGCAGAGGTTGTTTGTAGTGTGATTCAGGAAAGTGCTGATATTGTAATTGTTTTACTCGGGAAGTCAGTGCTTGCTTTGGGACATAAACCATGTGGATCTCTTTGAAAATGTGTCCTTGGTCAGGGGATCATTCATCCAGCTGTGTGCGGGTGAATGATGGGTGAACGTCCAGACCATTTTGCTGAGGGATATTTGGTCACGGTGGTTCCTGTGAGCAAAGGGATGACTCTGTAAGAAGTGCTGCATGAAGAGCTGCCTGCATGTAGTCTGGAGGGACAGGAAATACAGGAAAGCTTTAAATTGCCCCTTTCAAACTTCCTGTTACTGATTAGTATACACCACTAAGAAGAGAGAAATTTGAAGGGCTGGATGGGCTCTGTGCTCCTGGGATCCTTTGCAGTCCCACTGGCCAGGGGTGAGTGCAGGAGGTCAGGGGCAGAGGGAATCCTGTTTGTCTGGAGCTGCTGATCCTATGTGATGTGTTTGTGCTCACTGACTTAGTTTGCTGTGTGCAAAACTTGGAAACATAATTGTATCATAATTGCTGTGACCTGTGCATTCATCCTAGTGTCTGACTTATTTCTTGAACAAGGACAGCATTCAGTTCTCAGTGCCTCTGAATTTGCCTTTCTGTGCCCCCTTAAAGAGGACACAAGAGGTGGGGGAGGATTTTGAGTTTGCTTTTTGAGCAGCCGTCGAGCTCCAGTTTCTCACTGCTCCTTCGGCACAGTGCACTGAGCATCCTGAAAGCTTCTTGGCTTTCCCATGCTTCTCAGCCTTCCTCTTTTCAGTAGTTTATTGCTGAACAAATTGCATTCTTTTGCCTTACAGGCTCTGAAAGTGTTTCACCTTCTTCTGACCAGGGCTGATCTCAACATTCCTGTGTGGGAACCAGGGCTCCAGGACTCTCTCTTATCCTGTCCAGTCCTAAATTGGCAACGAGAGCCGTGTGGGAAAAGTGACCCGGATTCCATGTCATCAGCACTAGCACGCTTCTGCCTCGTGTCCCACTTAATTCAGCCCCGGCTCACTTACACGGCCTGTCAGGGAGCTGGGGAAGTTTCCACAATCTGCTGGCCTGGAGGTGAAGGCTGTTCCCTGCCCCCCCGAGGCTGTGGGCTCAGTGTCGGCTCCCAGGGTCCTGCAGCAGGGCCAAGTGATGCTGCAGCTTTGCATGTTTGCACTGAGTGCCTCTGGTGTCCGTGCAGTCATTGTGGAAGCACTGGTTTACACTTAGGAAAAGACTTTTGTTGGAGCTATGAAGTCTACATGGCCTTTTAGAGATGCCTTTTTTTTTTTTT
>VXAB01012970.1:53744-98373 GCA_013399175.1 Odontophorus gujanensis
GAGCTATGAAGGCTTCATGGCCTTTTTAGAATTGCTTTTTTTTTTTTTTCTTTTTTTTCCCCAGACTCCTTTTTTCCTCATTCTGGTCTGTTTTATGTTAACTCAGGGAGGAGTTTTCTACCCACATTATCTTTCTGTGGGATTTTTTTCATCTTTCAGTAGCCTTAATAGTAACACAACTGTGCCTTTTGTCTGCTTCTATCCTTTATGTAGCTTCTGCTCTAGCTTTTATGTGAACTTTCAATAAGCTGCATGTGCTCAAGTCTGTAATAACTGAATTTGGTAACAAGTCTGGTGTTCCTCGTGCTGCAGGGAGCTGCTTGCAGACAGATGGTATGAAGGCTTTGTTTTGCAAGGGGAGAGGTGAGGAGAGTCTCTTCTTTTTCAAACACTTAAGTCATTTTCAGAATAAGATCCCTGAAGACTTGCTGTGTATTTATAGGCTGGCTATGTTGTGCAGGGAATGTTACATTATCCTCTGGCAGAAGTGCTGGTTTCGAGTTTCTCTGCCTGGTAAACAGTTCTCAGTTCCTGTAGGTACGAAGCTGTGCCGATCCCCTGTGCTGATAGGGTTTGTTTGGGTTTTTCAGGTTTTTCAGTGAGAAGTCTTTGAACCACAATTTAGGTGCTTAAAACAAGGTCCCAGTTTATCACACCTTGATCAGTCTATTAATCCAGGCTAAGACCTGAATCACAAAAGGATCCTGACACGTTCCTTCCTAGCTCTGTACAGGGGGGTTGGTGCCAGCAGCTATCCTTTTAAACGGGAAGGAAGGTGCTCTGCACAGCACTGGTTCCTGATCATTGTTCTTGACAACAGCTCTTTGTAGTGTAAAGCAATTATATTGATTTTGTGTGAAGCCCTTTGTTGGTATGCTTATCAGTGCTGCTGATCATCGCAGCAGCATGCAAGAGCTCCTCTGCCTCCCAGCAGAGATTTTGTAAGGATAGTTCACGGTAGAGTTACCTTGTTAGATAGGTACAGGGTGTTTCCTTTGCCTCACCAAACTTGTAAGTTTGCCTTGAGCAGTAGAGAGGATGAAGAGGAAAGAAATAATGGGAGAAAAAGGTGCCCTGAGTGCCATGATTGTTTTCTGACAGGGAAGCATGCCACAAGGAGGAAGCTGAAAAGAAAGCTGTTGGACAAGGCAGAGCAGTAAAGACAGTCTGGCTTTTATCACAGTCCTCTCTGCTGCACATCAGGGTGGAGTCACTGGTGGACCATTGCACCTTAGAGTCACAAGGTGCATTAAAGCTGATGGTGTCTTTTTCTCCTTCCAGGCAAAGAATAGAGTAAATGTTCCCTAAATTGAAGTTCTCAATCTGATTGCACTAAAGTAGTTTTGACAACTTTGTGGATGATGCCAGGTGCTCATTTTCAGGTCATCCTCGCCCCAGGCACAGCTCTGACTGTGTGCAATCCTAGTACCAGTGAGAAAGGCAGCTGCAAAAGAAAAGAAGCTGTGTTTGAAACTGTGCATCTCTAGTTGGTTGCCTTCAGTTGGCCTGCAGCTTGCAGGCAGAGGACAGCTGTTGGCATTCTGTGAGCAGGCTTCATGCTTACTGCTTTGAATACAGAGATAACATGCTCATTTTGTTATAAGGGTGAGTCATTTAAAACATGAAGTATTAAGCTGCACTGAAGAAAAAACCAAAACAAAACAACATCAAAAGGGATTGACTTTCCACCCTCTTACCCAGCAATTATTGTAGGCTGCTCTGGTAGCACCTCCTGTTCTTAACGCTGCCCACTAATTCCAGCTGCGTAACCACACTTCTTGTTTTTTAACTGCTTGATCTGAACTTTCCCATATTTCTCCTGCAAAAAATCATAGGCTTAAATTGTTCAAAGAAGTTCAGTTTCCTCCATTAATAAAGCTGAAACAAAATGTATTGCCCATGTTTAAAAAACAAAACGGGTTCCAGTAATTTTTGGAAAATGCTGTTACCCAAAGGTTTGCAGCAGGGCCTTGCATTTTTTTTGGGGAGGGTGTTGCCCATGTACCACTTGGATGCTTTGACCTCTGAAACTGTTTTTGATCTTGGTCACACTGTGATTTTCTGTGTAGCCAATAGCTGCTGGGGTGGCAGCTCATGGTCTGCAGATGCAGCTTTGGGAGCAAATTCAAGTGTAAATTCAAGTATGGGCACTGAGAAGTAAACAGCATTAGGGACCAGCAGTGTAAGTGCTAAACATTTGAGATGTGCTGCATGCCATCGATTTTTGTACACAGACAGAGATACTTAGGATATGGAAAAAAGTGCATGTCAACCTATAATTAAACCTTTTAATCACAAGAAATATATATACATACGTACAGTATAAATTCAGATGCTTCTTTCCTTTTTTAGTGTTTGAATATGCTACTATAAGTATCATTTAATTGAATTATCATTAAATTCTACATAATAAACATGCATTGATGTTCAGTTTCAGTTTTAAATCCACTGTATTAAAAAAGAGTACTTAAAATTCTGATAATCTTCAGTTTATATGCTGTCCACATCTGCATCTTTTCTGCCAGGAGAATAAATGACAGACTGTCATTTCGTACCAAAAGTGGAACTTTGGGTGGCAGTGTTTATTTAGACAAAAATCAGACCTATTTCCTGTGGAGTTTGTTTTTCTTTTAAAAATGTAAATCTATATTGCTTTAGAAGTTTTGTGGCTCTCTTAGTTGTAAGATCTTTTACTTCTCACTGTGTTTGCAGTGCTTTCTTCCAAGAGATGGTCTGAGAAGGTCTGATGCTCTTAACTGCAGTTATCTGAGCAACACAGGTGTTGCTGGCAGACACCAGAAATAGTTCAGAAAACCCACATTATTTAAATGTTTATTTGTGAAGACAGAAAAACGTTTTGCCATGAAGATATGAGCTGATCCTGTTTTGTCCGAGCTCTCCAACCAAGTGCGAGGTCAGGACTGCTTGCTTCTCTTGTCTTCAGTGTCCAAACACAAGCTGAGAAGCCCTTATTATGTGAGAGTGTCCAATAATTCTTTAAAGAAAGTCTTGATATTTAATAGTTAAGGTACATGATGTACTGAGAGGCTTTGATTTTTGTGGAACACATGATCTTTGTAGGTGGGCGAACTGAAGCATAGCAAGGATCGAGGAGAGGTTTTGCTCAAGAGTTGTCAGCCATGGCTGGTGACAACAGGGTCAATTTCTTGGTATTCTGACCAAAATATCACTGCTGTTATTTGTGATTTTTTTTCTCCTTTTTGCTGTCCCAGCTGTGTAGTAAAGTGAGACCGTATTGAGTGAATGTCTGAGGAGTGGGAATATTTTTAGAAATATCCTTTGTTTATTTATTTATTTGTTTATTTTAAATTGGAAAACAGAAACTATCCAAATATTTTGAGTCTCTAAACGGACATTGGCTGGAGGACGCCCCAGCCTCGGGGTTTCCTGGAGGTCTGTGCTGGCCTTTATTCCCCTCCACCCCATGCTGACTCAGTGTTTCTCCAGTGGTCCTTCCCAGATGCCCGCAAACCTTCCTCTTCCTGTAGCAGTTCTTGTCCATATTATGTTTGGCTAAAGCTACAGTGCAAGCCCTTTCTCCTTGACTGACCTAACAGTGTATAAAAAGCTGTCAGCATGGCAATGCTCACGGAACATGGGGCTCAGTGCTGCTCCCTCTGAGGATGAAGCAGTGTGGATGTAGAGCAGACCCCACCAGGCAGTGCTCGAGACCCAGGGGTGCTGAGCTATCTTTTCCATCACCAGAGGAGATGTGGTCCTTATCAGAACCCTGACCCTGTGAGATTTGTTTAGGCAAATTAGCTTTCCAACTTAAAATGTTATGTTTTTAAGGTAAATGAGGATTTATAGTGTGTCTGTTCAGCCAGGAATGTTTGCTCTTAGTGTTCCTTTTCAGGAGGTGCATCCCTTGGTGAAAGTTTTGCAGTTCCAGTTAATCACTTTTTTTTCCAATACTTCTGTCATGAACATGATATATTTAGAAAGTATTTGTCCCCTTTAGTGCCTTTGACGGAAGTATGATTTCTAAATGAAGAAGAATTAACCTGTGGGAGTGTTTGGTTGATTTAGAATGTTTGATGCAACTTGAGCACAAAGTTCCCATTTGTGGAGTGTGGGCAATGTGAAAGCCCTGCACAGCCTGGAATCAGCTACTGCACGAGGATTCCAGGTAGGGAAGGTGAACTTGGTGACCTCTAGGAAATGAGTGTCTGTAATGCTTGCTTGGCTGCGATTAGTGTCCTCAGGCTGCAACTGGGATTAACTTTGTAGATACGAACTCTAGGATGTGAAAGTGTGGCCTCCTTGCAAGTCCTGCAGACTTGCTCAATGTAGGAAAGTTTGTGTTTCACTTGCCTGCTTCTCTGGTCAGTGCATATAATCTGATTCTCTGAATGATCCTTTGTTTGGGGAAATATTGTTAGTTTTGGCCCTTGGAGAGCTGAGGTCAGACTCAGACAGGTCCGACTCCCCAACTCTACAGATTGGAGATTAAAAAAGAAATTAAAACCAATTCTTGCAAAAAAAATAAAATAAAATGCTTAGGAGAAGCCAAAGAGTTCCTTTTCTATGTTGCTGAACACACTAATCTATTCAACTATTGTAATATCTAATCAGATCTTTTTTCTATTGATTAAATTAAGTCTCTCCTATCACCTGCTATAAAAAGAAAAATTAGTCTACCTCAAAAGATTTAATGGCCACGTACAGGAGGAAATTGGAGAACCGATGGAGGGGAAAGGAGTTTTATGACAGGGGTTAACAAGGCAAGAAAGATATTGCAGCACAAAGTCTGTGGGAATTTGTTAAGTAAACAGAAGAACAAAGTGCTCTTCTGTAGCTTGTTCCTGTAACTGAATGCATGAAATTCAGGTGTGAAAAAATGAATTTGCTTCCAACTGTATTATATCAGATACCCCTGGTCTGTATGAGAAGCTGTTCCTGCCAGCCTGTGGCGGCTGCATGTCAGCGTTACCTCTGCTGTGTTTGCTGAGGATATATATTTGGGCAGCAGGGTCAGGCCTGTGGAATCCGAGCCTGACGCTCTGAGGTTTATGTTTGAATTCCGCTCGGGATAGATCTAGACCAGGTGCTGTTATGTGAGTGCAGAGCTAAAAAATAACTTCTGTGCTACAGACAACTCTAGCAGCAGGTTTTCCTTGTCCCTAAATACCAGGACAAGTGAAGGAGGGGCGGAAGGAGGCTTTGACTTGCAGGGTATAGGGTCTGTCGGAAAATCTGTCCCACTTCTAACTCTGCCCTTCACATACTTTGTGTCTGTGAGTGTTCACTCCTGCTGTTTGTCTCCTTGTTTTTAAGCAAGAGATTACACACTGCCTTTCTTCTCTCACCGGGTATTTTTAAGACCTCTTGCGCAGTATTTAGTTCACTACAATTGCAAGATAGCATGCCAGCTGGAACTCCTTGGTCAGCAGCATTTATGTGTCATGGTGTGGAGTATGAACTTAGTTTTTCTCTGAATGGGGAAAAGGGATATTTTGAACTGGTATTTAAGGCAAAGCTTTCCCTGTTGACTTCTATGGGGAGAAAAAATGCTTGGTACATAGTGACACACTGCTGTTCTGACAGTTTCAGAGGTAGCTCAAAACCAGGGAGCTGCAGATTGAATCAGAAACAACCAAAGTTTCTGCTATATGATCCTATATAGTTTTAATTTAATTAATGTTTATGCAAGGCATCTGTTAATTGGAGGCTATATAAGCTGTCCAGAGCAGCCTCCAGCAAATCAGTCCTCCTCTGCCTCTTCAGTCCTCTTTGTAGAAACCAGTGTTTGCTGAAATAATAATTTTCTAGTTAACTTTGGGAAGAAGAAAAACCACGACAACTCAATCTCCTCTGGTTTTGTACGAGGAAGTCACGTATTCCTCCAGCATCGCCCACATGAGCCAGCACATCCTGTGTGCTGCTGGCACACAGTCCTTTTCTGTCCAAATGCAGAGGGTGGTGGTGTCACGTGGCCTTGTGCTGTCCAAAGTTCATCTTAAAAACTCTCTGGTTTCAGGGAGGAGAACAGGGGATTCTTCTGTTGTAAGTCGTTTTATGGTGTCAGAGTGTGATCATGTTTCTACTGATGTCACCAGGAGTTTTTCCATTGCCTTTGGAGGAGCTGGATTGGATGTTTTATCAGTATTTAAATTACAAAGGGCTACTGGCTTAATTCTGAAGTCATCCTAACAGCTTTGAATGGCATCTCCTGTGCCCCATACCTGTTAAGGAAGGAGGTTATCCATTTCTGTTGTCCCTGCTGGGTCAAAATTGTCACTGAAGTGTCTATAAGATCACTCATTAACTGATCTTTAGATAATATTTGTTAGGTATGTATTTAAAATGACATTCATTGCTAGTCATCAGCAGAAGACATTCCTTTAACATACGGTTAGGGAGAAAGCCTCTACAGGTACTGTGTGCCTGCATATGCCAGAAATGCTTCATTCTGGATTTCATTAATTAAAAGCAAAATGCTGAGATTCTTAGAGGTAGAGCTTTGACCAAAAATAGGTCCTGCTAGGGTAAAAGTCTCGCTGTACAGCGTTAGAGTACACTATTTCTCCCTAGTTACTTTTTAATTTCTTGTAAAAAAAAAAGTTAAAAATCAATTGTGCTTGTGTTGAAGGGGATCAGGTCGCACTCTCCCAACAGACATCTGTTTCTTGCATCTTGCTGCAAACCCTGTGACGTTTGAGGGTTTTCCATTGCTTCTAAAACACAGCTGCTCTTCCTGGAATTCCAAAAATCTGTGGAGTTGTGTGTTCCTCTGGCAGATCAGGTGAACATGTGCCTGCGTGGATCTCAGTTGCCTGAGAAAGCTCCTGAGCTGGGAAAACTCTGTCAAAAATCTTCGGAACGAACTCTGACCTTTCTCGGTGTGTACAGGACATGCAGGTGAGCTGCAGCACAGGGAAGTGGCTGCCTCGTTTTTCTGTGGTTTCTCTTCTGAGAACTGCAGCTCCTCCAAAGCTCACAGGGGCTGCTGCATCCTGCGGTGCTCCCAGCTCCAGTGGCTGTGCAGCTGCAGCTTTTGTAGTTGGCTTGTGGTTGAAGATGTTTGGGAGGTGGAGGTCTCTACGTGAGAGGCTGAACTGAGCCCCTGAAATGTACTGTGCTTATCCATCAAGTGGTTTTCACTCTCTTGGACTCGATCTGTGTTTGGCAATGATAAAGATACCAAAATCTCATACTTCAGCATTGCTTGTGTGGGCCAGCACGTCCTGCGCAGTGCAGGCAGTGCTGCTGGCAGCAAGGTGCTTGCAGCAGGAGCTGTGTGCCCTGCCTCTCCCAGCTCTTGCCAATGGCTGGGTCACAGTTTGTGCCTTCCCAGGGGTGCTTCCCTTCTTTGCAACCAGCACTCCTGGAGAGCTGCAGCAGCTGTTGTAGGAAGAATGAGGATTGGGAAAGCTAATGTTTTACGCTTGCAGGTACATTGGGAGTGTCCAGCTGGTCAGCAAGCCGTTCTGTATTCCTTGTAGGAGCTGTGGTCTGAGCACTCAGGGTAGATGAATTTTCTTTGTTTTGTTTTGCTTTGCTTCTTTAAAATCTCAAGATGGGTTGCAGTTTGGCTACTTTCAGTCACAGTGTTGTTCAAAGTAATTGACTTTCCATTGACTTTGGAGTAGTATCTAAATATTGTTGTCAGCTTCATGCTGTTTTCTCTCATTAAGGGCAGAGGCGTTTCACTTATGACCTCAAGCTGGGTTTGTACTTTGCTCCCATGGGAACTAAAAATAATAATTATTCTGAGAATAGGTTCTTAATCACTTCCTTCTTTTGATGCTCTACTTTTTGTTTAGTATTTTGGAAGAATGTAATAGAAAACATTTTAAACTATTTGTGTTTTAATTGGCTGCTTGAAGATGCAAAGAGAATACAAGAGATCATCGCAGCTCCTTTCAGGGATTTTTACTTTTTTATTATTCTAAAGAAAAGCGTTTGTTCTCGTTAGGCTGAATGAACATCATTGGTTTTGTTGCTTTGGCAAACTGTACAGTCACGTGCAGCAAGGGAGATGAACATTAAGGTGACCAACTTCTTAGTCAAAGGCGTGTGGGCATTTTGTCAGCGTTAGTGATGAGTCAGCGTGTTAATGACTTCTTTCTGAACTGTAAATGTGCACGTGAGAAATGGAGAAGCCGTCTTAACCTGGATTTGAAAGGAATGGTAAGCCAGGAGACTCAAAGATTTTGAAACGGAGCTGGTTGTGCTGGGAGTGCTGGGAAGGTGGCGAGTCAGTTTGCAGTGATGGGGGAATACTCAAGAAAAAGAGGAGCAACTGACTTGCATAAAGCTTGGAAACAGAATGAGATGATGTTAGTTGGGGTTCTGAAATGAATCTGAATGAATCTGCCCCAAAAAGTAACAAAAAAGGAGAGGGGGAACCTGGCAGAGGGCAGCACATGTATTTTAATCTGTGTTTTGGCGTGTACTGCATTAGGAGTATTTCCTACTTCCTCTGATCTGTCACCAACATGGATTAATGATTCATGAAGGTGTTGTAAGGGCTGGGAAGTTGGTGTTTGTAGAGTTTGCATGTTGCTTCTTTTTCCTCTCCCCCTACCCCAACGCCATTCATACATCAACTGTTTCTCTTTCCAGCCTTCCCCTTCCTTGGAGAAATGTTCCTATTTCTAGGCTGGTGGTGGATCTGTGTGCCAGCTTGCTTGGCTGTGTTTATCAGCATTGTAGAGGTGGTGGGTGGTGGTTTCTCTTGGGCCAGAGCTGGTATTTCATTCATTCTTTCCAACATTACCATTCCAGAAAATCAGATGAACTGCAGGAATGAACTTGTGTTGACTTTGTTCAGCTCCCTGGCAAAATCCAAGCCAGATAAAACTATAGTACACCCAAACCTGCAAGGATTTGGGCTTAATTTAGGGACTCTTGTTCTCAGTTAATGGAACTCATAGACTGAAATTTGAGAACATTGTATACTAGCATGAATAAAAATGTGTAGGGGTGAAAAGAGTTGCAGTCCTGAAATGCTTGCAAAACCTGTTGTGACAGTTGTTAGCAGGCAGATAAGAGTATGAAGAAGTCTTGAAAACTGTTCTCTGGCACCCAGATCAGTGAGCACTGGGCAGCATATGGCAAAAATGGTTGCTTCTGTGTTTTCCTGTTGGCAATTTTAGGGGGACACTTTGTTTTGATAGGAGCTGCAAGAGAAAAACTGAAATCAGAATGATTTTGTTCTCTGTTTTGTTTTAGTGGGAAGCTTGTGTCTCCAAAATGGAAAAATTTTAAAGGCTTGAAACTTCAGTGGAGAGACAAAATCCGTCTCAATAACGCCATCTGGAGGGCATGGTACATGCAGTGTAAGTACTGAAATGGGCTGTGTTGGTTGCTGTATTTTCTGAGAGATGTGTGCAAGAAGCAAGAAAGAACTGAAATTACTGCTTAATGAAAAGCTCAGAAATCTGCTAGAGGCTGTGATGTGTCAGAAATCTGCTAGAGACTGTCATGGCTGTGTATTTGGATCAATGCAGAGGCCGTTCTGAGCAGTCAGCACTGCCTGAAATGTCTTCATTTCCTGTTGGTTGTCTGGGGGGAATCAATACTATTTTTTCCCACTTTTCTATTGTGGTGACAGGGTTCCCTGTAGAGCCTACACTTCCTGAGCACTCAGATTTTCACTTCTGTTTCAGACCTTGAGAAACGCAAGAATCCAGTGTGCCATTTTGTGACTCCTCTGGATGGCTCTGTTGATGTAGATGAACATCGTCGGCCAGAGGTATGTATCACCTGAGGAAAAGACTAATGAGCTCTAGAGATTATGCTATGTTTCCTAGTCCACTAAAAAGGAAAGCAGCTTAGTAATGCTATGCTCTATTTATCTAGAGGAAACCATTAATGTGAAGAAAGTGTGTTGTGGAACCCATGTTTTGCAATTTTATCATACTGAGGTGATCAAGGAGCAACCAAAAGTCTGTTATGTCTGTGTTCTAGTTTGGTGGAGTGCAGTTTGAATGGTTAAGGTTTTGACAGCCACTGCTTTCTTCTGGCTATTCAGTGGTAGCTGGTTTTGGAATTGAATTTATATGACCCTATGAGAGTTTCCTGCATCTTTAAGTGATGAAGCGTGATTTCAAGACAAGAAAAAAATCGTTTTAATCTGGCAAGGTAACTTCAAAAAAACAGTAAGTGTGAGTTTGTGTACTTTGGTTGTCATGCTTCTGCACAAAGTGAGAACAAGCAGCTGCCTTCTGGTTCCTTGCAGATCAGTGAGGCTGTTGATGTGGCAATATGTGTAGCTTTCTGTACTGCAAAACTCTATTATAATTTACAAATGCCATACCCTTCTCTTGTTTATTTTGAGGCTGATGAAACTAGTACTGTCAGATTTACTCTGGGACAACTGGTCTGCTGATACAAGAGCTCCAGCAGAATTAATGTGATTTCTTTCATGTTTTTTCTTCCTCAGTATTTGCTTGGAATCTCACTAAACATTCAAGCATTACATGATTCTGTGTAATTCATGGTACATGTTTGTGTCTGTGTTCTCAGGCCATTGCAACAGAAGGAAAGTACTGGAAGCGAAGGATTGAAATAGTCATCAGGGAGTACCACAAGTGGAGAACATACTTCAAGAAGAGGGTCTGTTCATTTGTGCAGTTAATGTAGTTTAGTTAACCAATAAGTTGTTGCTTTTTGAGTTTTGATGTCACTTTTGCTAGATGCAGCAATACTTAAAACAGAGTTTAAGCTTATACTTCAAGGTTACACTGGAGTGTACTCTACTGAATAGTTGGGCTAAATAAATGATTGCATAGTGACTGTGCATGACTGGGTATTGCAAGTTTTGCAGTTGGGTCTTCTAGTGGTATGTGTAGGATGTATCATGACTTTAAGATCTGTTTTGTTCTCCCTTTGTAGTTACAAAAACATAAAGATGAAGATCTGTCAAGTTTGGTCAGGGTAAGTGATACCAGAGAAAAGTGGCTGCACTGATGCTTGTAGAAGCTGCTATAAGTAACAAAGCTGTAACATGCAGTAGCTTGCATTGATTAAAATCTAAAGACAAGCATCTTGCTGAAGTCTTAATTAAGGTTAGACAGCTTAATGCTTCTACACCATAAAGAGCAGTGTAAGATTTCTAGTTTAAATTGGATAGAGGAGAGGTTGAACCTAAAGTGCTGTGACAGAACAAATGAGAAGCAGTTTTGGATGTGCAGTGAGATCGATCTCTTTGGAGAACTGGCACACTATTTCATCTTGTTACTGAGTCATAACTGGCACTGCTGCCTTGCTTGTGTAACTGGATATGTAAGGATGCATGCAGTACATGTTGTGGATCTTCCTGCTGTCACAACACTGGCAAATAAAGTGCCAGGATCCTAAAAAGAGCAAGATGTTTAGAAAAACAACTGTACTATACAAATTTTTATAAACCCTTTAAATCTGTTCTAGGCATATAAAATGATAAGTGTTATTCAGCATTTTTTTTTTTTCCTTTTTGGAGTTGAACATAGATCTGGATCTGTCCCAGCTTCACAAAACTCTCAGGTGTTTTGGCAATCAGTTCCAATGTACCTCTGTGGTATTTTGGCATTGTTAGTGCTGCATGCTGACTCAGCCACAAGAAGCTGACTCTATGCTTCTAGTCTGCAGTGAAAAAAAGTTGACCTTAGTCTGTAGTGAAGGAAGAGTAAGCAAAGTCACATTACATTGTATTTTTCACAGGGTAAAAATGCCCACAGGTTTATGAAGGTACGTTGTATGAAGTTAGATTACATAAATTTCAGAGATTCAGTTATGCTTCAGTTGGAGTTGGTTGCTTTGAGTTTTTGCTGTGTGTTATTTTTAAGTTTTTATGCAAGATGTAGGTGCAAACACATATGTACAGTCAGTGAAATTAGAAAACACTGCTACAGTTATTTTGTCTTATGTATTACTAGTCAGCATTTGTTTCTTGGGCAAAAGTCTCTCCCATGCTGGCTAGCACATGGGCTAACTCCTGTGGAAGTTTTTTGTTGTTCAAATCTGTGAGCTGAAGTTTTATTAACAGTACCACTGATCTGTTTAAGTCCGTTTGAATGGCTCTTAATAATTTGAAAAGTGAAAATTGTTCTTATGTTTTTGCAAATGAATGTTTTAGCATTGTTCAGGCAGCCTGACTTTTCTTCTTTTCCTTTGGCAGGATGATGATGTGGTTCTCTGGCAAAAAAGAAGATATAGCAGAGAAACCCCAGTTCCTATGGAGGAGGGCAGCCTCTTGGATGCAGATATGCTTATGTCTGAGTTCACTGACACCCTGTTCTCCACACTGTCTTCACATCAGTTGGTTTCCTGGCCAAATCCCAGAGAGATAGGTATTTGTTGGCTGTTAGCTGCGTTGATTTTGCAGTGGGAACCTCAAGGAGAAATGTTTGTTGCTTTTCTAGTCTTGCTTAAGAAATTGTATCTTGCTTTGATGACGGATTAAAAGAAGTCAGAGAACGTAGCTATTAGATAGTTTGTAGGTTATTGAGTCCCAGTTAATGATCCAAATTTCATTTCTATCCTAATGCCCTCTTAATGTTGCTCTGAGTAAATCTGTAAGGAGCAGTATTTAATTTCTGTGATGTATGGTATGTCCTTTAGAAAAACTGAGAGTCACATCTCCTGTAAAAGTAATCCCAAGAGCACTGTGTTTCTGTTGACCTCTTGCTAACTGAAGGCTCTGAATCACTAATAAGACAGCAGATGTCTGTAGTGCATCATCCTTGCTACATGGGTGTTTGAGCTGCCTGGGCATCTCCAGAGTCACTGTAGTTTATGTAAAGTGTACTTAAAGCAAAATGGATAATGGCTTATTTTAAGATATTGATGTTCAGGTTGTGATTCCTAACAAGTTTATGTGACGGGAGGTTTGGGAACAACAAGCCAGTGAGGTGCCAGTCCTCAGCTGTTAGTGAAAGCCTTGAGTACCTCTCCTTTTTACTAGTTGAAAGTTTAATTCCCTGAGGACCCGTTATCAGAGCTGTGCAGTAGTTTTGAAAAGAGGCAGATGCTTGATTAATTTCAGCAGCATGTTTTCTGTAAAAATCCTGACCAAATCTGGCAGAGGAGTGTGTCTTGGTGTTCTAGCCAGGTGCCATGTTCCTATTATATGAGTTACTGTTCAAGCGATACAAAACTGATCTCTCTTTCTTGAATTTTCCAGCACACTTAGGAAATGCTGACATGATTCAACCAGGGCTTATTCCTCTCCAGCCAAATTTTGATTTTATGGACACTTTTGAGCCTTTTCAGGGTAAGAATTCAATATATAGTCAATTTACTTTCTGAAAGATTGCAGTGATTTAAGTAGTAGTTTTTAATTAGTTTAAGAACTAGTGTTAAATAGAAGATTACATGTTGCAAATACCTACTCTCTTTAGGAAGAAGAGATTTAAGTGAAAGGTAAAAAAAAAAAAACAGACTTGGAAGTTAAAAGTGAAATCTGTTTTCTGGGCCTCTGTTCAATCTGCATCAGATCACTGGGTTTTGTGATATCTGCTCTTGTGTATCTGTGTATGGGTGAACTCTGAACAGTATGTTGATTTTTTTTTTTTTTTTTGCCTCATCCTCTGGTCCTCAAGGTCTGCCTTTCAGAGATCAGTTCTTCTAGAAGACAACAATGTATTGCTTACTTAGTTGTGTAAAGTAAAAATCTCATGGTTTAATTCCTTGCTATCTAATTTTGCAGTTCCTGGCATTTCCTATATTTCATGGTACAGTGCTCTACCATAAATATTAGAAGTGGAAAAGTAATAGGTGACTTCTCGTTTCAGATTTATTCACACCTAGTCGTTCCAGTACTTATTTTCCTTCTGTGTCTGCTGCCAGTTCAGCTACAACAGACAGCAGCAGTCATTCTTCCCAGGTAAGGGAGAGCCTCGGTGTTTAAAAGAGCCTCATCTCAAATGTGTATGGCTTAAACGTGAGCCGTGTCCTTCTCAAAAAGATTTTTAGCTTTGGGGGGAAGGGGGTGGGAGGGGTCACATCTGAATCTGTACATTTTTTCTTTTCTGTCAGTCTCCTGTCCTGCCATCGGGTTCCCTGCCCAATGCACTTCCATCTGGGAACATCAGCGATGGACTGATTGCTTCTTCAGTACCTTCTCCTGTCATTCCTGATGTTGGCACTGACCAGTGCTCCAGCATTAGAAGTGGGGGATCTTTCATCCAGCCAGCAGATTTTGCTCCTGATTCATCTCTGAGTGGGCCGCAGACTTTTTTGTTTCAGACACCTTTGCCACTGCTTCAACCTGCGACACAACAGCACCAGTCCCCGTTGCCAGCAGTGCCTCTGAATACTAGCTTAAACTCTCCACCAACTGCTTTTGCAGCAGCAGAAACCCAGAAGTTTGGCCTTTGTGAATCTACAGTTATCACTCACACAGCTTCTGCAACGCTGACGCACAATGCCCCTGCCACCACCTTCAGCCAGAGTCAAAACCTTGTCCTGGCAACGCAGCAGCCAGGAGCAGGAGTGCCTTGTAACCTGGCTTTCCAAACTACTGTCCTGCAGGGACAGCCCCGGCCCCAGCTGCAGTCCCAACTGACATTTGCACTCCCCAAAGCTGTTCCCCTGGCCAGTGCTGGGACAAGGCCCAAACAGTCGCAGAAAATAGTGCCTGCTCCGAAGCCTGAAACAGTGTCCTTAGTGTTAAAGAATGCCTTCATCACCCCAGGTGAGAAAAAATGGTGGGTGATGTTCTTTTTTGAGTAGAACTATAAGGAGGGGGAGACTTCCTTGGTTTTTTCTGATTTGTGTAATGATTAGAAACACAACTTCCTGAAAGGTGTGCAAGGGATCCTCCAGACTACTGGCATGTGGCTGTACTGCAGTTTATGTTTAATGCTGTTCTGATTAGCTCTCCTTCAAAACGTTCAGCCACACTGTGGTGTAGCAGGGAGACTGTGTGAGATGGGGAATGGCAGGTCTGCCCTTGTTGCTGGATGCCCTGGACAAGTCACTGTGCCTGGTTATGCAATGTCTTGCCCTGTAACACTAGGGTGCTGATATATGTACTTTAGCAACGCTTTGGACATACTCTGCTTATGTCAGTCTGCCTGAAACTGTTTGAGGCAGGGTACAGGTTTGGCTAGGGAGCAGTTGTTGAAGTGGACCATGACATTGGTTCAGATGGAAGCATGGATGTGTGCCCATCCACAAATCATCAGTGCTTAGCAGGGCTTGGGGTGAAGAGAATCAATTCACGTCGGGTGTGATTTAGAGACATTAGCATTTCACAAAGCCAAGAATAGTGTGTGTGAGCAGAGGAAGTTTTGTTTGTGGTTCTCCTTGTGGGAAAGTTCAAGACTAGAGGAGGACAGGCAGCAAAAACTGCCTTGGAATTACTGTGCTCTATTTTCAAACTTAGGCTGGCCGGGATCCAAGTGACCTCAGCCACCTGAACTGTGCAGCAACAATCCAACAAAAACCTTCCTGTGAGGAGTATCCTTAAATAGGCTTTAATAAGGAGTAGGTACGTCAGCCAGGGCTTGTCACTAAACAGGTGTTCCTGGCAATGTTTCTGTCTGTAGTGCTTATTAAGCACAAGGCCGTGTATTTACAGCAGCCAAGATATTACTTACCTAGTAAAGCATTGTAAGCAACTCTAGCTGTCAGAAAGCCTTTGTTCCTAGTCCACCCAGTGCATCTGGGTTCCTCACTGCTTGTATGCTTTCCCAATAAATTTCAGTTTCTTCTGGACTATCTCAACTTATGGTTTGGTTTCTCTTGTAGACTTAAAGCCTTTGGTGTTTTTCATTCCTAGCAGTGGCATGTGTTCAGAGATAATAACGTTCCTATCTTGCTGGGACACCAAGCTTAGAGATCAAATTCAAAACTTTACTTTGCAAAGACTGAAGCTTTATTTTTGACAACGGTGTAAACATCAGTACTTATAACTGAGGTGTCAGTGTGTTCAGGACAAGTGTGAAGCCAGCTGTGGTAGAATATGCATCTCTGATTTTCTGTCTACCTCTGTAAAATCACCTTGAAGCAATGGTGGTGATGCTAGGAGCCTCAGAAGGAATTGGTTAGTTCAGTGAGCTGCACTCATGGAATTGAGATTATCTGCAAACTGTTGGCACTTCATAAGGTAATGAAATAGTACAATGTAGGTGCCCATTCCCCCTGTTCAGTGCCCAGTATTGTCATAATTTTGTACATAATAATCTTTACCTTCTTTTTTTTTTTTTTGTCTCGTTAACTATTCTAACTCAATTGTTTTCTTCAGCTGCCTTTCAGGGACAGTCCAGAGCTGTGATTGTAACTCCCACACCTTTAAAAAGAGAGGGAATTTTGACACCTGCTATGTCTCAGTCTGATGTTGCAATTGCACCAGCTGGAATTGCCAGAGTAAGGAGAATTTAAAAAAATGTTTGATTTTCTTAAGGTCTGGTTTTTATAACTTGTTACCCTACTGAGCACATTATGGCTCTAACTAAATCCACCAGTTCTCAACTGTTACCTAGCATATATGTTTGTGCAGTCTGCATTGTGTGTTTATTTTAGCCCTTCCAGGCCCACAAAGTAACTGTGTGATTTTCACAGCTGCTGTCACACAACATGACTACAAATAGGAATGCATGCACTATACTCCTCGTGGGAATGGGTTCTGCTTTGTATTAATCTTGCAGAAGGTAGAAAGAACCTAGGTTATTCACTTTTCTGTTTACAAACTGGAAAGTATTTCTATGGTTTATGAATGGATTTGCTGTATGTTGTATACAGAAAGATGGAACTGGATTTTAGTATGTTGTGCTGTTGCTGTGTTGTAATACTACGTTAAGTCCTGAAGGGATGCTGGTTTCAGTGCCTGACAGTTCCATTAAGTGTTAGTTTCACATCATCAAATTGTTAGTGATGTATTAATTTGTTGCTTTTATTGAAAGACAAGGTAACAAACATCTTTTTCCTTCTCATTTTTTCCTTCTTTCTCTCCCTTTTCCTTTCTATTTTTTTTTTTTCCTGTGCTGCTCCCAGGCTCCTGGGGTGACGGAGTTCCGTAGTAACATTCTGGTTGGTCCAGCACAGCAGGCATCAAGTAGCCAACAAAGCCAGTCCACGGTCTCTCACCTCTTCTCTACTAGTGTAGTTAAGGATGTGCTGGTGAAAGGAGAGCAAATCCCTTCCCACAGTAGCAGTTCACAAGTTCCCTCACCTACACCTAGTAAGTTAGAAATCTGTAAATGTTCTCTCTCCCCTACACATGCTGATGTATTTTCATTGATTAGGTAGAGTGTAAATGGGCCTTGAAGTTTCTAGGATACTTCTTGAAGGAAAAGCTTTTTGGGCCCTTCTACCCTCCAGCTCCAGTTGCATCCAACGGTCAACATTTTTTTCTTAAACTACTGTACAGTGTTCCCACAAAATGTAATGTTCTTTCTGTAAATGGTTCCTTTCTAAAAGTATGTTCCATCATATTCAAAGGACTTCATTAAGCCAATTTGAAGGAAATTGGTGTAAAAATTGCTGAATAGGTTTACTGTTCAGTATCCTAGCTATAATTTTGATGGAGACTGTCAGATGGAATCATTAATGGTAGGTTAGTGCAAGGACTCCTCTTGCATGCATGTTGATAGGGCAGTATCTGGGCTCAGTATCAGGTATGCTGGTTTTGCTGATGAGTGGCTTAAGTATTACTGTTGTGTCCCTGGCCATTATGGCTTCGAGTGGGAGAGTCTAGCACCACAGTGGAATTAGATCCAATGTGCTTTTGATGAAGTGTTTGTGTGGATATGAAAGGAATATGATGTGTTGTTATTTGGGATGCATTAGTCTTGTGCTTTGGAGTACTAAGCTTTTCTAGAAATCATGACATTTTCTACCATGTGTAGCTTGTAGTTGCTGTATCAATGAATATAACTCAGATGTCAGCTGCATTTCAGTTGTGTTCTGAATAGAATCTTCCCAGTATTTGCTACAAAATATTGTTTGTTAACGTGATGTGTCTTTCTTTTTTTATGAAGGTCGAGACTGTCAGAATTCTGGCCAGGCTTCCCCTTGCACCTCAGAACAGAGCCCCAGTCCACAGTCTCCTCAGAACAGCTGCTCAGGAAAACTTACCACTGATTCTCAGATGGCTGCACTTAAGGTGTGTGTTCTTTCCTCTCAGGTGCTTTTCTTTGCCTTAATAGTCTCTTTTTCCTCCATGGTATCTGAGTGTGGACTCCAGAGTAATCTGTGCTTCAGGAATAGTGAAAATACCTGTACCTGAGGGCATAGCTTGCACTCCATCTGTGCTGCTTTGTTCAGTGTAAGATGTCAGAGTTTAGTCTGCTCCATTCCTCAGAGATGCCACGCCAGAGGGACCAGGCTGAGCTGTACCTCTGCAGGTTGTTGTGGACATGCTTAGCAGTTCCTGCTGTGGCTCACAGGAGTCTTATGCTGAAATTCAGTTTACTTGGTCAAAGGAGTCATGTTTAGTTTTATAAATGTTACTTTTTGCCATTGTCTGTTGGAGCTTTAGCCATTGCTGGAGGGAGTTCTTGCCTGTTGAGTGAGTTAACATGTCTCCAGTGGTGCTTTGCTGCTCTATGGACAGGCAGCTCCAAATCTAGAGTTAGAGCTGTGAAATACTAGAGGAGTAAAATAGAGTGAATTCCTTTTTTCTTTTTTTTCTTTGTTTTCTGAGGAGCAGATTAGGACAGGCCAGTGGTGGGGAAGGCAGCCACTAGATGGAGCAGTTTCCTTAAAAGGAAAGGTACTGCAATGTGGCAGGCTGTTCAGGGCTGTTTGAAGATGCTTGTGTGAACAGGAGTTGCTTTGCACGTGTATTGATGGTAATTCTTCTGAAGGATGAGTGTGTTGTTTCCTTGTCTCAAGATGTACTCTCCTTGATCCTTAGCATTCTTAGTTAAACTAAAGAGTTCTGTATTGCTTGGTAACATTGTTCTCTTTTCAGCTTGGCAAAACATGCAGGGCGCTGGAAATCTGTGCTGTATTTTCGTGCATTTTCTGTGATTTCAGGCAATGACTTAACTACTTCACTACAGCACTTTCCAGTTGTGAATTTGGGGTGATGGTGGGCTGTCCTTGGAAAGCCTAGTTCCACAGAGAACACGTTCTCAAAGAGCGTTTTCCTATTTTCTCGCAAGGATTTTGCTGGAAACAACTTCAAGATTTCTAATGCCACAAAGGAAAATGTTAATTCCTGGCAAAGTCTTTATCCTCAGGATTTTTCTTTTTTTTTTTTTTAATCAGACCACTTATCAATGTTAGTAGACATTCTGTGTATGTGTTAGAACAATCCATATAATTTTTACCTAAACTTCACCAAGATCTTAACTGACTATATGCCTAAAACAGAATTTGACATCAGGAAAAAAGGCTTTTAAGAGTCTTAAACAAGAATTTTTATTTTGAAGGAAATTCTATGAAATTTAGAATTGAATTTAATACTCTGCATGGTTTTTTTTTTTTTACTCATTTAAATCATTTGCAAGTTTACAATCCTATGGCTTGGGCTGGGAAGACAGTGAATACCACAGTTCAGCAAAAACGGTGCTGTGGACTTGAATTACAGTAGTAATCATAGCAGTAGAACAGTAAAGGAAAACAACATAATTTTATTTATGCAGACTCAAAGAATGAAGCGTATTTCATCAGAACAAAAACGAAGGTTTAATATCAGGATTGGCTGCAGTACCCTGAACAGCTTGGTTTCAGCAAACTCCAAGTCGGTAAGTAACTTGGCAGCACTCATGGTTTAATAGGGAGCTTAAGAAAGCCATTGTGAAAAAGGGTTGATATTCTCTCTCCGCTGTTGACTGACTGTGCCAGTTAGGCAGTGAAGATGCCTAATATGAGAGGCTTGGAAAGGGAAGGATGATAAATTCATGGCTTACAGTCAATGTGTGAGAGCCTTTTAGATGTTGCATGTGTTGATGCTGCTTCGAATGTTGATCAGGTCTTCTGTCATCAGAGACTGCAGCTTTAAAGCCAGCAGGGAAAGAAATAAAACTGATCTTTACTATTGTTGCTAAAACCCCAGTAATGAAGATTTTGTCACATTTTCAGCACAGAATAACAACATTTACAGTTAGATCACCTTTATTTCTGATGTACTGCCTTTTTATACCCATTCTGGAGGGGTTCTTGTCCCCAGAGCTGGACTCAAAAGGCTGTGTCCAGTCAGTACTGTGAGCTTCTTCTGCCTGAACGATGAGTCAGCTAGAAGCCAGGTGTAGATGCTGGTGGTAAGATTTGGGCCTGACAAAACACACCTTGACGTTAGGTCTGAGCTAATACACACACCTGCAAGCAGTTTGTTAGCAGAGGCTTTGTGCTGTGTTAACCACAGCTGTGCTGCATTTGCTCAGCTACCAGCATGGCAGAGCAATGCTGTACAGCTACAATTACTGTTCACATGTGTCCAAAAATGACCACTGAAATTTTTAAAGTGTGCTACACGTATTAATCTGTTACTTCCTGATCACAGTTAGGAGTCTGACCATTTTAGATTACTTTGGAAACCCCTCTCGGACTCCTGACATCTGATCTCACCCAACTGCCTTATAAAGTTTGCTCTTGTGCCCCATAGCCTTTCAAGTGTTCTCAGTTTTTCCCTGTCACTTGTTTTTTTGTGCATAGATTTACTGAGGAAAAAAAAAATCCTTCTCATTGTTAAGCTTAAAAACTTATTCTGACTATGTTGGTAATCTTAGTTCACTAAACTGAAACTAAAGTCATTAATACACAAGTTTCTCTGCACAGCAACTTTCTAAATGTCCTTTAAATACCACTGTCTCATGAAACGTGGAAGTATGAAAGCTTATTGTCATCACATTGATGTGTTTACCTTGATTTTCTGTGTTTACGCTATAAATTATCAGAATCTCACTGCTTATTTATAGCCTATTTGAAAGGTAGTGATTTTTGGTAATTTGACTTTAATGAGATGTTTATTTCTGAAGTACAGATTTTTAATTGTTTCCTCAAAAGTGAAAACGTATTTTGAAAAGATCTGTGACACTTTGTCTCCTTTGGTGATAGCTAGGCCATGTCACCTTCTGCTTTAATAACATCAGGTTTCCCGAACTTGTTAGCCAGGAACAATGCTTCTAACAGCACAATGAATTTTTCAGCAGGAATAGCACATCCAGCATTTTTAGAGGATCAATAATGAAATAAACAGTTTTAATATATGGCTTTCAACAGTATAGAAAAGATGTTACTTGGGGAAAAAACAACCCCTGCAGCTGTTTTCTCTGTAATAGTGTGCAGGTGGGAGTCGGATAAATGAGGAGTTCAGTATTAAGTGTTTCTGTCTACCTATGTGTGCTTTGGCAGGACAA
Organism: Odontophorus gujanensis; assembly: GCA_013399175.1. Classification (NCBI taxonomy): domain Eukaryota; kingdom Metazoa; phylum Chordata; class Aves; order Galliformes; family Odontophoridae; genus Odontophorus; species Odontophorus gujanensis. The sequence goes on from VXAB01012970.1 coordinate 75,005, forward strand.
AGGAAATTAAAAGGTGCTGAAGTACTTTTCTGGGTGTTACCTCAGGTTAGGAGCAAATTCTTCATCCATCTAGCTTTGTTCCAGAAAGTGAGCTCTATGTTTGTGTTTGGTCTAGATCAGCCATGCAATCACTCTCCAGAAAACAGTAGAATATATCGCTAAACTACAGCAGGAAAGAACACAGATGCAAGAGGAAACCAGGCGCCTTCGGGAAGAAATCGAGGAGCTAAACGCTGCCATCATGTGAGATTTTGGGAGATTTCTGTCATGAAGCAGAGCAGCTTGAATGTTGCTTTGGCTAACAGCAGGGCAATGTTTCCTCAGATGTGATGCCAAACAACAGATGGGTATTGAACAGAAGTAGAAATGCTGCCAACTTCCAAACAAAAAGCAAAGTTGTTATGGGATGGGCATTGGTGGCAAATCTTGTGGATTTTCAGCAAGCTCTGAGTGTGAATGCACAACAGTGGCAGCATCAGAAAAGATGCATTAGATCAGTTGGAAGAATTCTGAGAAGCCAGTGACAACTCTTTAAAATAAAGTTAGGCTCACTGGGGGATGAAATGCTCCTACTCTTCATGATGGCTTTGCTGCAGTTTTCTTTCCTAATGCACTCAGTTTGTTCTGGAAGCGATGTGATTACGTAGGACTTGGAATCATGGAGCGTGGCACTGACCGATTAAACGAGAGATAAGTCAATTCACCCTCCTGGTGCCTCTGTTTCCTCTGTGGGTTTACGATGTTTTGTGCTATTGAAAAGCATGTTGAGAACCCCAGTGAATTTTCTTCCGTATTCAGAAGTGTTAGGCTTAGGCATTATGTTAAATTATCAGCAAATCAAAATCTTTCTTTAAAAAAATAAGAAATAGCATGATAACTTCTGTTTGGTTTCATTTTAAATTGATCTGTTTCTTACGAATCTTTGTAACATTTTATTCTGTAACACTGTTCAGGAGTTAGTCTGTAAATCTTAACTTGACTCCTAATGTGCCTTTTTCAGAGTGGATACCAAAAACTACTTTGTTCCATTATTCTCTGTTTTCAGTTGTGTTACTTGTAAAAAGGAGTGTGTAGCAGCTTGAAAATTTGCTTTGCTGCGTGAATGTAAACACAATTGATGGGAAAACTGTATTTCTGGCCATAACAAATGAACTTTGGGTAGGGGTTGTGCAGAGGGAAACCTCCTCAGTCTGAGATACTGGGGTTGCACACATTTCTCTTGCTATAATTTAGACTATAAAATAAGTTTGTCCCTCCTGGTGGAGATTCTGACCTCAGAGCATCTTCTTTTCAGTTCTTGTCAGCAGCGACTCCCTGCTACTGGTGTCCCAGTAACATGGCAAAGATTTGACCACGTAAGGAGCATGTTTGATGAGTACGTGAGAAACAGTACCCTCCAGAACTGGAAGTTCTGGATTGTATCCTTTCATATTGACCTGCTGCACTTGAGGTTTGGTACTAATGTGTTTTGAAGCAAGAACTTGGATTCTGGTGCTGTGACTTGGAGCCACGTTGTTAAAAGTAATGCATGTCCAGAGCTTTCATTCACATCCATATATGGAAATGAACTCTTGCTCTATAGGTTGTTGTGAGGCAGAATTTGTTCGCTTTGAAGTTCTGGAGGTAACTTGAAGAAATGTGGTACAAGGGCATTAGATTGTTATACTCTGAGAAATGCATCATTAGGTGTTTCTCAACTGTAGCTTTTTTTTTTTTAACTATTTGCGAAGAATTATTGAAAATTACAAAGATCTCTTACAAAAAGAGAAATTATTATAGACTGAAACAGTTGTGGCAGTTTTGAAAACTCGCATGCTTTTCCCTTTTTTCCCCCAGCTTCCTTTGTCATTCATTATGACAGTGAATCAGCTCAGTTTCTCTTTATTTCTCCAATGCCAGCAGCTCATTTACAGATGAATGACAATGCAAGAGGTGGATTTCCACAAGCAGGGAAGGGAACCATGTTAGCTAATCCAGATGTACTCTTTGGATCAGGTATGATTAGCTTGAATCAGTTCAGGAATGTTAGTGATCAGCAGAGCAGAAGTGTAGTTTATAATGAGCAGAAGGATTAGCCTTCCTTCTTCTCACTAGACCTTTGTACGTTCGTATTTTACATGTATTTTGTGTCTTTGTACTCTGATGGTTATCCTTCCTGGCATCTTCTGTTAGTGTGTAAGACCATGCTTTGTGCGTGCATGAAGAACAGCCTTTTTAATACTGTCAGTATGTGAAAATGCTTCCTTTTTTGATGTTTGATTTACATTAGCCCTTGGAGACCAGACTCTCCCTTTTAGCATCCTTTTATAGGAAGCAATTATCAGCAAGGTCTCACTGTGATCACTAGTAGCACTATCTCTGAAACAGTATCAGGTGAGTTACAAAAGTTCCCATTAATGAAAAATCAGCAGATTTTTAATGTAACAGTAAAAAGGGTAGCTGGACTTTTGGTATCAAATGTTATTGTAGTTGGTAAAATAGAAGGTTGGCAGGCTAAGTAGGCTTTTCCAGCTTCTCCTTGTAGCTGTGAGGAAACAAATTGTCCAACAAATGGATAGAAACCTCAACCACTGCTGATGTATTTCTAAATGTCATGTACGAAAAAGTTACCAGATCAAGGGGTGAGTGTTGATAAGTTTTTTGAATCTTCTCCTTGTGAAATGACTGTAAGAGAGAGAAGGGCAGTTTCTTTACAAATATGAGAATACCATAGTTTCTGTTGCATGTGAATGGGAAATGAGTTATCTGTTCTTGGGCTACTGGAAATGGCCTGAGGATAAATTACTTACAAATAGTAGAATATCAACAGAAGAGTGCACATAACCATATGTAAATCCCGTAGAGTATTCCAGGCAGTTGCTGGATCTACCTTGCTTGTTCGCCCCAGTGACAAAGATAGGAGTGTATGAGTATGTGGAGATGGGTTTGGGCCACATTCTCCCACATTGCTTAGTGGGAAAATCCCATATGGGATAACTGGGGAAAGCCACAGATTCTGAGCCTTCAGGTGAGTTTTACCATACAAATAACTTCTTCAATAGTTTCTAAACTATAGGTATATTTACTTGGTGAGTTACCACGTTGATGTTATAGTGAACTGTTGAGTTCAGACATGGTGATCATTGTAGGAAACCTTGCATGAAAGCCTGAGAGATGCAGCCAGCTCAGGGTTTTGGTGATGCATGATCTATACATGTTAATGCACTACGAGGTGAGAGTTCTGTCTGTTCTTTCACTGCCAGGAACATTATTGGCAACGTGTGGGCCATCCTTGCAAGCAGTAACTATAGAAAGCTAAAGGAAGAACATGTTGGTTCTTAGCATGAAGCTTGTGTGCAGAAGATAAGGTCAGTCTCAGATATAGGAGTTGTACAGAAATTAATGAATATTGGTAGGACTAGCAGCTGAAGTTCAGTTTTTTTTCCCTGCAGTTTGAGCTATATTACTTTTTCCCTTAGGATTTTTTGAACTTCTCATTTGCTGTCTCCCTTAACGTTTGCTGATTTGCAGTTCAGCATTATTATTAAACCATTGTTTGAGTCCTTCAATGGAATGGTTTCTACAACGAGCTTTAAGGATCTGAATCAAACTGCAATAGCCTGGTTGGATCAGCACTGTTCCCTCCCTGTTCTGAGGCCAAGTAAGTGGATTTCTATAAAGCAGTAATTCAGGACGGTAGTAAATGATTGATAACTTTTTAATGAACTTTTAAATGAATAACAACTTTTCTTAAGAGTCAGAGTATGACAAGCATATAATGCTGAATATGACTTTCAGTCTCTTGTTACTGTCGCAAGGGAAAAGTGAGATCTTCTGTTGACTGTAAAGGTATTTAATTGCCTGCTTAATGCTGAACAGAAGAAATAAGTATTGCTGAATGCAGATTCCAGAATTTAAACAGTCTTAAACTGCATTTAGAGTTCTAATATTCCACTTCAGTTGGAGTAAAGTTTGGCAGGGTGATTTTTCTCATGAAGGAAGAGACTTCTGAAGTTTGTATTTCCCATTAAAATACCATTGATTTGGCTATCATATCTTTACTGTTTACCCCTCTTAAAAAAATCAGCAATTGCTTACATTCACAGTCAGAATTGCCAAATAGTACTGTATTCAGTAGAAGAAATAGGTAGATCTTTTTTCCTTGTTCTCTGGGCACAGTTCTTATGCTCTTTCTTGTTGTTACTGTGTGTGCAATCATGCATGTTTTTTAGAAGTATTTTCGTAGTTCTGTCATTGTAGCAGCCTTACAATGTTTGCATGCTGTCCTGCATGGAACTGTTTGCAGCAAGACTAATGGCTTTTTCATACTTCCCTGGCTTTTTTTTTTTTAATAGTGGTGTTGAGCAGCCTTCGGCAGCTAAGTATAAGCACCTCAATTCTGTCAGATCCATCACGCCTGCCAGAGCAAGCCACTGAGGCAGTCAGCAAGACAAATGAAACAGCTGGTGAAACCTAACAACCAAAGACTATGAGTTACTTATACAAGGGGTGGAGAACGTGCCAGTCTAGCAGCCTGGTGAGTCTCCTTTCAGTTGGTGCACTTTAGAAAGAATTGTCTCCATCGTCTGAGATGTTGCTCAGAGCACCTGGCTCTGCCTTCAGGATTTGTTGAAGTGCGATGCAACGTTGTTCACAACGTTTTGATTCCTCTTCAGTGCTGTGCTCTACTCCGTTAAGTGAGAACACCAAGCTCAGGTAAATACAGCAGGGTTCAATCCTGCAGGCAGCAATATATCTCCATCAATGCAGTATGCATCTGTATGCAACAAACATCTTTCTGTAAAACAGCTTCTTCAAGTGCTAAGTTCTCTGAAGTGTAAATCTTGTACATCAAGGAATGTTCTCTTAGAGGGGAAAAATACTTTTTGTTTAACAAAATATGCTTTTTATTTTGTTTTCTGGTGTTCAGTTCCATTTGTTTTACTTGAATAGTAAAAATAAAAATTAAAATTAAACGAGATCATATTAAAAACCAAAGGAGAAGAAAAATCTGACAGTGATGTCAACTTGTGGAAAATACTAGAATCAAAATCTCAGGCTGTGTTTTGTGTATTCTGATTTTAATGAGTGTACCATTACATGTGATCAGTTTCAAGACTTGCTTTATTTTCTAGCAAATAAAGTAGCTGATTTTTATTATTTTTCCTGATACAGCCATTGCAGTAAGGTAGCAGATGATGCAGGATGTGCAAGAAAGCAGCTTTAGCTTGCATAGATTCTGCAGTCAGGATAGACACATGAATTTCGTATCCATTTAATCTGTAAACTGTTTTCTTGCACTCCGCAGAGTTCATCTGCCTTCTTCATAAAATGTGCACATATAAAACACATCCATTGATAAATGTCATAGTGCTTCAAAGACAAAACTTCAGTTCTGAGCGTTAAAAAATTTGATTTATGTTATCTCAAACTGTAGCAAACAATACCAGCTTATAGTCAATTCTTTCTTTTTTTCTTCTTCACCTGCTCTTTTTGCCTTCTATTTAAAAAAAAACTGAAGGACTTAGCCAAGCGTGATCTGTATGGGACAGTTATGTTTCAGTATAAATTTCACAACATATAAGGATATACCAATTTTAAACAGAAGGATTCCCTGTGGCAGTCTCTGCAAGTACTGTTCTTTGCTGTAGATGATTCCTGTTACCGTAGAGATGTCCATCCTTAGACAACACTGGGATATTTGTTCTGGCCAATTGTTTGTGATTTGGCCTGGAGTAATCCTGTGACCAGTGTAGTTCTACTCCTGGTATTTTGGAGCTACACAAAGTGTGAATGAAGTCCCTGGTACCTCCTCCAAGTAGTTTTCTGCCAGTTTGAAAAGCAGGTGCTTATTGCCTCCAGACTACCTGTCTGAAGGTGATGAGCCTGATCCTTCCCACTTGGTGGGATGAACCTTAAAAAGCAGCAGTAGGTTTTGGGGATCAGGACTAGGCACCGAGAATGTTTTCTTTTTTCCTTCTTGTCCTGAGATGTTTCAGCTATTGGCTTCTGCTGCTGAGTTTTCTTACATGTGAGCAGGACTGTAACAAAAAGAGTGCATGAGAAGTTGGCCCCAGGGCCCTTTCAGCAGAGGAACTGTGCATGGGGGAACTTGAAAGGGACTTCTGGGGCTGATGATTTAATGAAATAGTGTATAAAGGCTGTCATAGCAATTAGTGAACAGTTTTTCTGGGGAGGGCCCATATCATGTCTTTCATACGTTTTCAAATAAGTAATAATATTTTAATGCATCTGGATAAAATCTGTTGGAACTAGATGATCTTTTAAGGTCCCTTCCAGCAGCACAAGATTCTATGAATAAGTGTAAAACAATATTTTAATCAGTACTTTAATTCTCTATTTTTATCACTGCTTGTGAACTTCATTCTGGTGAAGTCACTGAACATTGTGATTTGCTGGGGAGTGTCCCTCAAGTTCTGGGCTGTCTCACCGAGATGCATAGATAATATATTTGAATATTAAAAATGTGTATCCGGTTTTCTAGAAAGATTTCATTAGAGAAATGGTCCAAGAATAGATCCACTTGTGTTTTTGCTGTACTTTTCAGATAAGCATGTTCTGTAACCACTCCCTTGTAATACTCTCCTGCTTGTCTGATTCTTACCATGTTCTTACCCACGTCTGCAGTTTGGTATTAATGGCATTATCTCAACAGGCAAAGTGTGCACTGCAGCCATGCCTCAAAGCCCAGGCAAGTGTGGTGATTTTTAAGCTTAGAGCTTACTGCTTGGAATCTCACTGAATGAACTGGAAGTCAAAAGGGACCTTAAAGGAGTAGGAAAGGTGGGAAGTATGAGTGAACTGCTATTACTTTTACCCATTAGTGGCTTTGATGTGGATGGAAAAAAACATTCATTGCACCATGAGTTGGTTACAATTGGAGGGGAAAGTGCTTATTTTAATAATTAGTGGTGGAGAAAAAAAGCTCATGTCACTTTGAAAAGACCACAAATCTTAACACAGTAAACAGAGAAAATCAAGTCAGAGATTGCTTACTTAAGCAAGAGTGTAGGAGGGAGGGAAGCAGTAGTGAAAAGATAGTTTCCACGTAGTGCAGTTACCAGAAATGATGTGGCAGCTCTTTGAAGCTGTGATTCAGTGTATTTTCATCTCCCAGTTGTTGCAAATCAGAATTTTTTCTCTTACCCATCAGCTTTGTGAGGGCTGTGATTTCACTTCATATGGAAACACAAGAGGATAAAGCTATCATGTGTCTCATCTTTGCACATTAAAAGTACTGAGGATTGGTATGAAAAGGAATTTATTACGTATGTATTAATTCTTGCTGAGATTTTTTTTTTCTTGCCTATATATTTAAGCTGCTTAGTCTTTCTGCCTTCCTGATTGAGGACTCTAAATATTGTATTTCAGCTTTACAAACAAAAAACAGAAGTACTCAATACCACATTCTTCCCTGACTTAATCAGTCTAACTTCCTGTGTATCACCAAAGTTCATTAAGCAAGCAAAACACACTGTGCCTGTAGTGTACACAGAGTTACAGATAACGCATATCTGTCTTCAGTTGGTTGGTTCTGGACTTATAAAGAATTCCTATATGAGCAAATATGACTCATTCAGTCCAATCCAACATATTTTACTCAACAAGGGTGTGGCTAGATAAAACATTTCTTGCCTGTGACTCAAGGTCAAATTGAGGTTCTCCAGTGGTACCTTCTGACCTTGAATGTTGGTACATCATAGAGGGCCTCTTCCCTACTCACAAGTTCTACGGAACTTGTTATCAGATAAACTTAATCCTCCTGTTAGCAGGAAGTATATTAAGTAGGGAAAGTTCAGGAGCAAACTACAATGAAGAAATCAGTAGGGATGGAGACAAGTCCTCGCTTCATCTGGGCAATGTAATCTCTGCAAAAAACAGTGGATCCTCGGTTAATACCAGTTGATCCAATTGCTGTGTTCTTCCATGCTTTTCTAGTCCACCAGGGAAGCCTTTCTTCAAGGCAAGCTCACTAGAATGGTACCACCTGTGCCTTATATCTTGGGGTCCTGTATTCGTCTGATGTAAGTCTTACATTCTTAGCCCTAGTTCAGTGCTACATGGAAAATTGGGTGAAGTGGCAGAGTGAGGATTTGCTTGGTTTTAAGAGGGCACATTTCTGCGTGGTGTCTCAGGGGTTGTGAAAAATTGTGTGTGGGTATGTGTATGTATGGAAAAAAATTGCCTCATTCTTGCTGACTTCTCTATTCTTCCCATGTACACAGGTACACACCCACCAAAAAGTTTGAAACAGTTTGGCAGAAGCCTAGTAAAGAGAGAAACACTTACCTCTAAATCTGGAATGGCTTGTACAGCCAAAGGGCTGTCAAATTGTGTCTGAAAATAGCATCCCTTTGTGTCCTTGGTTTTTTATGTTCCGTGTGTGTGTGTGCTTGTGCTCTCACAGTGGAGGTGAGAGGGTTGGTTGCATTTTGTTTGCTTTTGAACTCTAAGACTTCTGGAGAGTGGTTAAGAGCAGGAGAAGGAATCTCACTGCAGAAACATTCAGTAATGCTTGCTTTTTTTATTCCAAATTATTTGGAAGCTGTTCCATGTTTCTGGAATGGATAATTTTTGCTAGATGCCTCCATCTAGAAGATACTGCTAAAAATAGAGTTGATGGTCAGCTATTTTGACCTTTTCATTTACTTATTTCCTTTTTACCTTGTTCCTTTGCACCTTTATTGCGAAGGAGAACACCTGAAATCCAAAGGTGCAGGTGCTTTAGGGAGTCATACCAATCTCAGAGGAGTTTGGACAGCTTTTCATGGCTTGGAGGTTTTTGATTAGGTAAGATAACAGGAGTTTTCCTGTTTATTTTTCAAGTTGTGTGCCTCCATTTCAGAGATCATTTACTTTTGAAGGCTTTCTTGCATGGGACCCCAGTAATGTTTCCATAACATCAGCTAAGGCCTCAGCTTTCCTTTGGTTTCATTCTTGGATGGATGTTATGCTTATTTTCTGTTAGAGCAGAAGTGGTAGTACCAAATTTGTAGACTGTAAAACTTGATTCAATTGCAAGGAAATACACCCAGGTATATAATAGGCTTTCTAGCCATCTCTGATCTGCTTTTATATCTGAACATTTCCAACACGAATAGAATTCTGGGTCAAAAGATATCATTTAGGAATAATCCTCTTAATTAACAACGTAATGAATGTGTTGCTTATTTTCTTCTTCTAACCTTGTATTTAAATGTATTTAAGTGAATGGAGTTCATTCTTGTTGTTCAAAAAAAAAAAAAGAGCTTGGAGGTTTGAGGACTTCAGGTTGTACTCTTGCTTTGCCTAGGTTTCCTGTTCTGTTGCATGACACAACGTCTGTTGTGCTGTTGATATGTAGCACTTTTCAGTAGGTCTGTTATATTGTGCAATGCATTTTTTTATATTTACAACAAAAACAATAAAGGTTATTTTTTGGAAGAAACTGGTTGTAATGTCTTTTTTTTTTTAACCTGAACTTTACTTGGAAGTGGGGAAATGGTAAGTGGAGGTCTTCCTGGACCAGGACTAGCACCGTACTATCCCTTTTGCAGCTCTGAAAGGTGAGAAGGCTCATTGCAGCATCACTTGTGCTGAAGTCACTCCTTTGGGACCTTGCATTTGTTTTTCTCTTTGCAAAGCTTATGTCTTCTGATGAGCTTTTGAAGCTTGGAGTCCTTTTAAGAGACATGGTGTGCCCCTTGGGCCCTTCTTGGCTGTAGGAATCAGCTCAGTCTGATGAGCTTTCTCAAAGCATGAGTGGTTTGTCTTTTCTCACACATTGGTTGCCAGGCTGATTTGCTCTGTGCTGCATATTCCTTGTCTCAAAGTGACAGCCAGATGGGCAAAAACTGTAAATTGTCCTCTGCAGTAAACTGTGCTTGTGTAGCTTGGAGACTGCAAAAGAAGAAGGCTTCATTACCACTTCCACAAATCTGTCTGCAGAGCATGTTTCTTCACCCTAACAGTGAGCCTGTTGCATGTGACATTATTCTCCACATTTATTGAGGTTCTGAAGTGTTCCTGGAGTGAGCAGGCACTGATCTTGATAGTTGCTGATTATATTAAGCATAGCAGTGAGAATGAGCTCTTGGGATAAAATTAAGCAGGCAGAAATCTATTATGTGTCTGCTTTTAACTTGGAGATTAGTAGTTCAAAAGCAGCCCTGGTGTTTTTGTAAGAAAGGTAAAACTCCTAAGTCTGTAGGTACTGCACCAATACCTTGGACCCTGATGCTCTTATTTTCTTGCAGGATTGGATTTGGGACTCTTGATTGACTTAATGCCTGGACAGTGGACTCTGCTGAGCAGTGCTGAGATTGGACAACATGGTATTCCCACAGAACTGATGTCAGTGTTGGGCATTCAGCTGCTGAAATCCATTAGAAAAAAAAGAAAAAAATATTTCACCTTTTCCTTTACAGATTGTTTTTTGTTGTTCTATTTTCTTCTCCCGATAGGATGCTGCAGATTTCTGCTTCAATTGATTGAGAGCAGGGATTTTATTTTAAAACCATTGCTTGATTCTGGTTAAGTCCCTCTCGGGACTGATGACTTTGACCTTAATATAGTTTGAGAAATTCTGATGAGTCAAGCCTGTGATTTCTGGAGAAGAAATTGCAGCTTTCTTACTCTGTTGGCACTTATTTTTTTTAATATCTCTCAGTTGATCTCACACAAAGCATTTTAGTGGAAGGCTGTGAAGAACAGAGCTATTTAAACAGAGATAAAACCACATTTTGGCCTGACTTCACTCTTGGCCAAGCACAGCAATGCCCGTGGTACTGCAACGATGCTATCACAGCTCTGGGAGGAAGCTGTGGCTGCAGAGCACTGTTTCTTTACTCCTGATTTTTGTGATTTCAGTGAGGCTGCTATTAGCAGGAGCTGATATGCCCAACGTAATGGTTACTGAAATAGCTTATTTCTGTGGCTGATTTTGCTAATTCTTGAACAGCAAGAAAAAGTAGATTTATTTCTACTTGGAGCAGATTATGCCAAAAGAAATGACTGCTGTAAGGGAATTGGTACTTCAGTGGGAAATAGCTTAGTGCTCTCTTTGCATGTACTGTAATCCCAAATGTTTTCCTAGAATTGTCTTGTAACACATCTGTGGCAGATTTTGCTTTCTCTTAGCACTGGTTGATTGAATTTTGGCGGAGGAAACAGAAGCCAGTGCTCACTAGAGTTAAAAATAATGATCATTTTTTTAAAAAAACCTTCTTTTTTTATCTGTATGTACACTCAGGAGTTCTCCTGTGGCTCTTCTCATCCATAAGCTGCTCTTCCTGAAGAGTATGTTCATCTCCAGGAGGTATGCAGGCAGTGAACACTTGGGTGATGGGGAAGTTTAGGAACAGCAGCTATCTCAGAACAAGGTGTGTACATCACAAACTCTGAGGCTTGAGCATTACAAAATACAAACAAACCCACTAAAGATTACTCCATTGCATCCCTGAGTCCTGCTGCCCACCCTTTACATGCTGCTTACAAAGTCTGGATGCTCAGAGATGAAATCAGAGTGCTCTGGAGCAGTCAGTGCTGGGCTGGGGCACTGTCAGTGGGGGGTGGTGAGAGAAGTGATCCTTTATCTGGGTTTTAAATAGATGAGTTTCCAGTCAAATAAATATGTACATGCCTATAAAAATAGTGTTAGTTTTGAACTGATTCTACTGCTTAGACTGGCTTGAAATTTGTGTGGTAATTTGAATTTCAATCACCACGTTATTAACCTCCCCATTATTGGCAATAATTAGGAGTTGATATGACCCTAAATATGAAATAAGGCTTTGATGAGTCTTGCTGTTCCCAGGACATTGGACTGTCCCTGTTCTGGTACCAGGGCATGGTTTGGCACTGTGCTCGTGTCTGAGCTGACTGCAGTGTGCTTCATGTGCTTTGTGCCTTTCCAGCACAGCTGCTGCTGCAAACCTGCCCCGGCCCCATGAAGCAGTAGGGCACCCTAATTCAGCCTTCAGCAGTTAGGGGCTGAATTTGCCCACTAGTGGATCCAAATTAAGGGGATCCAAATTAAGGAAACCAATTGGGAGCTTAGAGAGAAAAAAAAGCTGCTGTTATCTTTCTTCATATCTATCAATGAGAAGTGGATGGGGAAGGAGGAGAGATGCTATTTCTGCAGTTTTTAATGTCATGACCAGAAGCAACCACTTCAGTTTGCTACTTAATAAAACCTTGGATTTTCTGTGTTTGAAATACTGGGAAAAGAAAAGAATGACATAAAGCTGGTATTGCTTTTGTTTTTTTAAATTATTTAATCTCATTTTAATTCAATGCCAGGTTTTATCCAAATGTACAGAAAATGAGTAAAACTGTTCACCTAAGTTATATCATTCAACTCTTTCAGCATTAAAATATAATCATTAAAAATCTGAATAAATATAAACTATAAAAATGCTTAAATAAATTTATAGGAAAGTGTGTTCCTTGCACTCATAAATAGTCACTAGTAATGGGAAGTACAGGAGACGTCTACAGACAATCAACCTTCCTCTTGGAAATAATTACAAGATATAAATAACGTTAAATTAACTGAAATCATGCTTCTCTGTTTGCTAATTTATATAACAACCAGTTAGTTAAATCACTCTGACTTACTAAGTGCACCCTTTTAAGTGATGTTGCAAATAAAACAGTATAAATAGTTTTGCAATAAATAAAATCAATAACTTAAGACACTCATCTTTTAAATATTAAATTAAACTAGGTTATATAGCTATGTACAGAATAGCAAGTACATGCTGGCATCGAGCTGGTCGTAAGCAATGGGAGGTCACACTCAGGCAGAGAGCCCTGGGATCCTGCAAGTATTTTTTCGTGCTGACACATTACACTTCTGCTGAAGAGTAGGTTTTTGTTGTGTTTTGCATGAATTGTTCATATTTCTTTAAAACCAGCCAAATGTACATCTTCTTCTCTGCCGTTCTCATTTTCTGGATCTCTCTGTGGTCGCTCTGCAGAAGCCCTTTGTCCTTGCAGGTGTGAAGTGCACCTCTTTCGAGCAGTGTCATGTTTAACTGGATGGTGTTTACGTTCACAAAGTTAGTGAAATTCTTACCACAGATCATTTCTATATCGCTCTTTAGGGTTTCTAAAACATTGTAAAACGTGTGCATGCAGCAGTCTGCTTCCACAGCTGGGCATTTGGGTATTTTCTTCACCATTTCATTGACCTGGGTGTCAGCAGTTACCCAGTCTTTGATTTCTTGTGTTACAGGGCTGCATGCGTTCTGCAGAGGAGGAAGAGACTGTTAATCTTTTGCTTTCCATCTTTCCTGGTAGTTTCCATGTTAGTCTAGGAGTATTCAGTTGTGTCTGCTTGAGGTTTTGTTGTTATTTTTCAATAGCTGTATTAACACCTACTTCTCCTCTGTCAAGCAAGACAGTGCCTGTGCAGCACTTTCTATCTTAATAACCTTCTTGTAATTAGCTTTGGCATTTCTAAGTCTTGTTGCCATATAGGTAAAATTTCCTCGTGCTTTGACCAGAGCATGTTTTTATCTGTTTTAGCAGAAATGGTTTAGATCTCAAGAATGGGTTTAAGGGAAATGTTTTACACTGGTTTTTATCAGTATATTCCCAGTCCACGTTTTTGCCATCTCCAAGGGAAGGCTGAGTGGGATTGTTTTCAGAAGTACACCTGGCTGCCTTTGCACTACGTTCAAACTGAAGAGTAAGGCAGTTCTCTCTGTCTTCCCAGTGATCTGACTGTGGTGTGACTGGTTTCATGCAAGGAGCTGCCTGCTTCAAGGTTCAGCATGAACTGGGAGATGAGGAAAAATGCAGGAGTCTGGAAGACCAGAGCTGCCCAAACTTTCCTAGACAGTGCTCCAACTCAATTGTAAAATAATACCATATAAATGCTTTCCTTCTTTTCTGGTGGTCTTTCTGGTATTTTAGGATAACTCCAGGGATTCCTTCCCACACATAGGCCCAGCAGACATAAAATGGTACTTACGTAGTTTTTGAACAAGGTAGTTGCTCGCTTTTCTAGCACTAGGAGGGGCTTTATGCTGGTAGTGTATTGCTTCTGCCTCTGTCCTGTAGTAGTTTTCCTTTGTTCTGAGATAGCTCTTGGTGCCAAGGAGGAGACCAAAGGAACCAGTGCGCACAAGAGGAAGATCGCAAATGTGATTTCTGCGTTCAATTGAAGAAGAGGAAAAATAAATAAATACAGTGAGTACAATGAGTACAGTCTCAAGCCTCTACGTAACCTTTGCAAAACTTGCTGGTTTTGTGCAGCACGCTAGCTATCCTAGAGCATACATTCTTCAAGCAGCAGAGCTAATGATGAGCATCGCCCATCGCAGCCGTGCGGTGAAGTTGCACCCACCTGCTCTGCGTTCCATGGTGGAGTGGGCAGCAGGAGCCTTGTGAGATGCTGGTGTTCAAGCTGCTTGTTGGCTGGAGAGCTGTGGATGGGGACAGCTCGGTGGTGTTTAAGTACCATCAGTTTTGCGTCAGCGGTTCTCCCCTGTTTTTTTGCGGATGCTGGTGTGGGTTTTTTTCTATTTTTTTTTTTTGAAAGATTGCATCAAAAGTTGGTTCAAATGCGTCGTCGCTGATTGTGATCTAGAAGGCAGTTTCGAGCTGACACGGATGGTATCCTATATCATCAATCTGACTAGGAGTTCAGGATGCTTGGCATAGCCATCCCATCTAAATCCTTGGGTTCTCCAAATGGTGCAGTTTAGAACATGAATTCTGTTGTGTTCTTCCTCAAACGTACTGGAGTGTGCAAGCACACAGCTGGGTTGCTGAAGCCAGCAGCCAACTCCTGCAGGGGCCGGTGTGAGAGTGGACAGATGCTGAACTGAAGGAGCCACGAGGGAGGCAAGGCAGACCAGGCTTTGGATGAGTGTGCATATGCCTTGCTGGATATCCATAACACCCCGTGCACCAGGTGTAAGCCCCCGATCCACGCCAGCAGACGCCCAGGAACCACCTCTCAGCTCTCACCTTCTCTCCAACTCTGCTGAGGATGTTTTCTCAGTGCCTGGTTACTGAAGGCAGGAGAACTTCATATGCAGCACAACAGAAAGCCTGTTCCTAGAACTTAGGAGCATGAGGCTATGATCAGAAGAGGACTTGCAGAGCTGCTGATATTTTAGGGCCGATATCAAAGTAGAGGAAACTCGTATGAATTCGCTTTTGTGAAAAGGTACAGTGGCACGTTTTCACTTGTACTTCTGTGACTGGAGAAAGGCTGGAGAGTAGTGGGAGATTCAAAGGCGAACGTGTGCTAGGTCCAGAAAACTTTCAAGGAGTGACATTTTGGAGTCAAAACATTTTCTGTGCGAAATTATCCATCTGACAATGAAAGGCCAGATGTGCTGAAGTTCCTGTAGTCACAGGGACTGCTTTCAAGGACTGAACTGATTTCAAAGGTTTGGAAGGGAAAGACATTTCCCCTGTACCATGTGGAAATAGGGTCCTTGTAACTTCAGCCTCAAGTGGTTGACCCAAGGCCACGATCCTGGAGCTTCACAAACCCCACAGCATTCTATTGCTGCTGCCAATGAGTCTGGGACTGAAGCAGAAGGATGCAGCCAACCCGTGGTGCTGAGCTGCTCTGTTTGGGAATGGAATGGTGTTTGTTGCACAACCCATGTTCCCAGGTGCTAAACAGAACAAAGAGGATAAGTTGTCATGGCCTGAGGCGTGTGGCAGGAGTAGAGCAGAGCACTGGAGAAGAGCCAGGAAAGCACAGTTCCAGCAGAGACTTATTTGGAGAGGCATGTTTCTTTGCAGAAGATGTCCTTCAGGAACACCCCAACAAAGACACTGCTGAGTATAGGTGGCTCCTTTCAGGCAGAAGGACCACATCCTGGAGGGATGCTTGTGTGGAAGCACCAAAAAGAAGAGATGCAGCTTGTGAGAGCCCCGTGGTGCGTTGCACGAGGAGGGGGCCACCGGACACCAGGCACTGCCAATCCCTTCCAGTGTCCCTGGGTGAGTACCAAAGGCCACTGTGGTGTTCCTCCTTGAGCTGCAAGCAGCTCGGATGCAGCAATGGGAACTGGTTCTGGATGATCCCTGACACAAGGGCAATACAAATAAGGGAAGCTTTCAGCTCGGCTTTTCCACAGGATAAAATTCAGCCACTGGCAATGCTCTGTCAAAGGACTATAGAAAGCTGGACTTCGTTTTCTACTGGACTGAGATTTGCCTGGTTATTCTACTCTGTGCCATGCCACCGTCTTTTGGCGTGTGCACGCTCCACTCGTCCTTTCCTATCAATGCAGCCGTGATAAACCGCTGAGCTGATAAGGGAGCAGATTGATATCCGTCCTGTAAAACCCAACGTGAGTGGAAGTTCAGCTTTCCGCCACGTAACTGCCAGGCGCTGCAGAGCATCTACAATTCATTCGGTGAAATTTCGCTGACATGGGCTGCTCTGTGCTCCCCAGAATGGAATTTGTCACTGTCACCTCCTCACCTATCACTGGAAAAAACAAAGAAACTTCTTGAGTGCGGAGACCTGAATCTGACCTCAGACGGAGCTGGGACTTTTGTCCCTGAGTGCAGCTACTTTTTCCAAGTGGTACTTTTAGCCGTGAACCTGGTTTTCCGATGGCTTTGTGCTGCAGTGGCATCAGTGCCCTCCCCACAAACAAATGAGGTGCTTTTACAGCTTACAGCTCATGGAGAACACGACTGCTTCCTCCCTGAAACTTGAGTGACACTCAGGATGTAGATAAGTGAAATGGCAAATGCCATGTCTCAGGTCCTCAGCCGGGGGACAGGCAGATGCTGCACCCCATGCATGCCTCCCCCTCTTTCCTTGCTGGGCTGTAGCCCCCAGAGCCTGGGGGAGACTCTCAAAGCCTGGGATTTGTTCCCAGCTTGCAGCCCCATAGAGCCCAATCCGCAGTCCCCAGGACGTCCGTGTCTGTGTCATTTCCTAGCGACGAGGACGCGTTGCCAAGAGCCAGAGAATTCCTGCATGGCAGCACCCAGCCCTCGCAGCCTCTGGGCTGCTTTTCAGGAGCACCTGCGGCACCTGGGCCTGCAGGACTTCCCCTGCGGCCTGGGGAGCTGGGTACGGGCTGGGGGGGGCACAACTGTGGGATGCAGAGGGTCCAGAAGGGATCTGCGAAGTGCTGACTGCTTCTCAACTCTCTGCAGAACAAGTCCCGCTTTGTCACACACGCGGGCTCCACGGAGCAGGAGGAGGAGAGGCCGCTGGGTGAGGAGAGCCCTGAAGCTCTGCTGGAGCTGCTGAGTGACCCACGCAGTCCCTGGGCCCCCCCACCAGGCTGCAGCCCCCAGGACCAGCGCCTGCGGGATGTGGCCGTGCTGGCTCCCCAGCTCACCTGTGGCACCCGTGTCTTCCAGCTCTTCAGGTCCCTGCGGATTGTTGGCAAGGATGTAAGCACAGTGGGGTGGCAGGGAGGGATGGGCTGGTGCCTGTAGGGCTGCCTATCTCCAGGCCAGGAAGCCGTGTCTTCCTACTGAAAGGGAAAACATCTTGGGAAAAGCACATCTTCCTCAACCCAGGGTCTCCCCAGGTTCTTGTGCTGCAGCTGAAGTAGAGCTGTTGGCTCCCCTGCTCGGTGTGTTTTGTATTACTATGTCACATGGATCAGCACTGACATATCTCTCACTCGAGCTTACGTGACACGAGATGCCTCGGGGACACTGCGACCAAACGTAGCTCTTTGCAGGTGGAAGAAGTCGATGAGGATCTGCTGCAATTACAGCACCTGGAAGAGCTCACACTCTGTGCCAACCAGATCAGCAGGATCACCTCGGCCAACCTGCCCCGAACACTGAAGGTGAGTGAGCAGTGCCTTGTGATGGTGGATGGGGAAAAGGGTCCCATCTGGGAATGCTGCACAAGTTGAGCAGCTCAAGACAGATCGTTGCAAAGAGTGTTTGTTGTTCAATCTATCCCGGGCAGGTCCTGGAGCTCTGCTGCAATGCTGTCGCTGATCTGCAGGGCCTGTGTGTTCAGCCTCCTCCAGAGCTGCAGCACTTGGGGCTGGGATACAACAGGCTGCATGACCCCTTGCAGGACAAGCACCTCACTGCAGACTTCTGGTAATGCCACAGCCAGATGCGTGTTGCGGGTTCTTGTGTTGGGGAATCACGATTTCTGTTTCTTTTCCTGACTCAGAGCAGCAGTGCTGTATCCTCAGAGGGATGCTGCTTGCCTATCCTCATTAATGGATTCTCTCCTTTAGGCCAAATCTCATCTCGCTTGACCTGAGCTTTAACAACCTAACGGATCTGCAAGGGCTGCTCTCCCAGCTGTCCAGTCTGAAGAAGCTCCGCATCCTGGTGCTCCAAGGGAACCCACTGGCTCTCATTCCTGCTTACAGAGGCTTTGTTGTGGACAGCCTGCCCAAGCTTTCTGTCCTTGATGACATCCACATAGGACTCAACGAGAGGCACCAGTTCTGTGGTTTATCAAAGCAGCCAGGTGAGCCTTCATCTCAAACCTATTGGTACTGACCCCACAGTTCAGGAGGTGGCTTCATCACGGTGGAGCTAGGAGTCCTCAGGGCTCACTGCATCCAGGTCTGAATTCCTTCTTGCCTGTCTTCGAAAGACCTTTCTGAGTCTTCCTTTTGTCCCACCAGCACAGTGAAGGCAACGGTGCTGCATATGTAGCAAGAAACAGTGAGAATCAGTTATCTGTTGCTTTAAATGTATGAAGTACAAGATTAAAAAAGTTTTCACGCTGAATTTGGTGGCAGAAAGACAAGTGAGGGTTGTGCAGTCCATTACTCCATTGGATCAAAATCTGCCCTGGCTCTCCAGCATCCCCTCAATCCAGGGACTTGGTATGTTTCATAGTGGAAAGCTCAGCAAGAAGGGGATGGCTCTATCCCAGCTGTTTCCCTCTGGTTTTCCTGGCCCTGCATAGAAGAGGCAGAAAGGCTGCTGTGAGGAAGTGTGCACCTGAGGCCAGTTTGGAGCACTGTGGGAACAAGCCAGTCTGGTCCCTGCAGCACTGACTCAGTGTCACAGCACGCCCCTTTGCTTTCTAGGCCTGTCTGGTTTCACACTGTGTGTTTCCTTCTTGAGCTGCTGGAAGAGGAACACCTTCATCTGGGAACGTGCTCGCATGTGTTGTGCTGCCAGTATGAGTCGGTGCCACCTTTGCAGGGTGGCACATCCCAGGCAGGGGTGAGGGCAGGGGGTTTCAGTGGGTGGGAGGGCCTTCTTGGTGGCCCCCACTTGATGTTATGCACTGGTAGTACTTTACTGAGTCGAGTATGTTAACCAGGAGGCAAAGCCCCCGAACCAGATGTTTGCGTGGCCTTGGAGTGACCTCATGTGGCTGCGACTTGTCACAGCGCTTTCAAAGGATGGCGGGGAGCTATGCTAGGCAGTGGGATTTGGCATTCTGGAGGTTTTCCCTTGTTCTGTGCTTTTCTTCTTACATAGCAGGGTTGTTTTCCCTTTAGAGCTGATCAGAAGTGAAGCACAAGTGGTTGTGAGCATTGGGAAGATCAAGGGAGTTCCTGATCCCAGCGCAGTCCAGGAGCTGGAGATTGGCTCTGGGACACCGATGGTCACCTACAGCTACTGCGTGAGCTACGAGTTTGCAGGAGAGGAGACCGATGGTGGTGGCACTGAGGTTGGTGCTTATCTGAGCTCCTGAAAGCAATAGGCACTGGCAGGGCCACAGTGATGGGGGGGTGTCATCTCCAGAATGCAAAGCAAGGCCCTTTTGTAATGAACCTGTCATGAGCAACAGCAGTGCTTGGGGCAGAATTCACACGTGGCCGCATCTGGCAGCACTAGTTTCTGCTGACCACGTTCCCTGCCCTTCCTGGGGAGCACTGCTCTGTATGTGGAAGAGCATTTGCAGCCCTTCTGCTGCAGGGTGCAGCACACCACTCCCTGACACTGGTGCCAAGGAGCAGCTTGCCTCGCTCGGTCCTTTCTCCTGGTGGCTGGAATGGGCTGGGGAATGGGATTTCAGAGGCATGCTGCCCTTGGGCCTGATGTAGGCATAACCAAACATGCTCTGCCAAGAGGGAACGTCTCTGTTCCAGGTAAAAATTCATCATAGTCCTGAGATGGGCTCTGTAGACGTGGACAGCTCTGCGTGGGACACGAGGGAAATGAAGGGCCAGCAGGAGTGCGCAGCCATGGAGGACCCCATTGCACATACTGGTAACGAGGAATTACAAATCCTACATCCCCTGGTCAGGGTAGGTTAGGCTTTTCCAGGAATGTGGTGATGCATCCCTTGTGGCATCAGCCACAGCTGGGCTGTTATGGAGGTTGGTGGATAATGAAGTGGCACTGGTGTTGTCCAGGAGCCATTCCTGTCTCTTCAAATTTTGTTTTGCCTTTGCACAGCAAAGGTGTTTGTCACCCCTGGAAAGCCCTGGGCAGACACCATTGACTGCAGCTACAGGAAAGAGCACACTGCGAAGGATTTAGTGGGGCTGAAGGAGTACCTGCGAGCAGGAACAATGGTCTCGGTGGTGGAGGAGAAGGTGCGCATGTGGCAGGTCTGCAAGAGAGGGACAGGGAGGGGAAACTGCTGCTGGGGGGACCGGCAGTGGCATTGCACTCCCTCTAGGAGGCAGCCTGGGATGGCACTGTTCAGTCCCTGCACTCGCAGCTCCTGTCCTGCAGGTGCTCTCGTGGCCTGTCCGTGCTGACTCGGAGGGAAATGCAGTAAAAAGTGGGAAGGAAAGACGGGGGCTAAAGAAGAACAGCACCAAGGTAGGATGCGGGGAGGGAGCAATGTCCAGACGCCCTCTGAGCTGTATCAATAGTGACAGGGGGAGGACAGACCTTCTCCTGTGCCATTTTGGGGGTGTCAGGGAACATTTCCTCCACCCTAAACCTCTAGCCAAGGTTTCTTGTACTGTGAGAGGAAGGCAGCAACTATTTAATGCACATCTTGGTCTGGGTGCAGATGTGGGCAAGGGGCTGGGATGAAATTGCTTTCTGTCTGATAAAGGGACCCAGCACTCAGCTGACACTTGTGCACATACTGGTGCCCTGCAGGGTGCTGAGCCCAGGGACATGCAGAAAAAAAAGAAGAAGAAGGAGAAGCCATGTGAATTTCGCAGTGACCCACCCATTCGGAGGATCCTGGGCTCTGGGAGGGTGGTCCTGGAGACCTTGCTGGCCACTGAGACGCTGGTGGCAACCGTGTGTGACTTTGGGATCCTCATCACTGAACAGCTGCCACAGCCACCAAGTCAGGAGAAGTTGGTAAGGAGCTGTCCTGGGGGGCAGGGCACTGGGGCCTGGGGAATGGGCTCAGCACATCCTGCCCTGCAGCATCCTCACATCCATCCCTTAGTTCCCTTCTCTCTGAAATAACCCTGCTGGAGAAACACCTATCCCTGCTGGCATTGTTATTTAATGTTGATCTTAGCAGTAGGTGCTATTACTTTTCGTGGGCCTGTGTTAAGAAAACAGATGGCTCTATTTTTCCATCCAAAATGAAAGCTCTTGCTTCTTCTGATGCTCTTTCTCTCAAAACAGCAACACACACTAGCTGTCCTGAAACTTTGTTTCCTGGAGACTCTCCTCCAAGCATCTCTTCTGCTGTGCTCCTGCTTCATGTCATGCCTTTAGCCCCTTGAATGTGGGTGACTGAACCCAAGCAGCGATGGCTGTCACAGGGCTGAATGTGGGCAGTGAATTTCGACACTGACTGTGGAAATGTCTGTCTCCACAGGACAAGAAAAAAGGCAAAGACAAGAGCAAAAAAACAAAAGCAGAGAAAGAAAGCCAAAAAGACACAGCTTCTGCCAAAGGTGACCGAGGGCTGGCTGGGCAGGGCAGTATGTGTGAGCAAACAGCAGCAGTGCCCAGTCCTGCTGCCAGCTCTGCAGAGCTGGGCACTAACTCACGTCCTGAGCCCTGGCTGTGAATGCTGCCATTGATGCTGCGGAACCGTAGGGTTGGGCAGACACCCGGGGACCTTGTTGTGTCTGGTCACACACTGAGGGTGGGCTGCTGGCATGCGTCCTGGGAGCAGGGAACACTCACAGCTCCGTGAGCCAGGGGAGAGGGCACGGCAGGTTGTGGAGTGAGATACTTGCTGCCTGTTATTTCAGCTGCCAAAAGCAGCCAGTGGCCCGGAGCGGTGCGGGCGGCTGCAGGGGTGATGTCTGGGATGCACAATAAGGTCCTCATCCGTGCCCAGCATACGCCTCAGAGCACTTTGCAGAGGGGATT
Source organism: Odontophorus gujanensis (assembly GCA_013399175.1). Lineage (NCBI taxonomy): Eukaryota > Metazoa > Chordata > Aves > Galliformes > Odontophoridae > Odontophorus > Odontophorus gujanensis. Next base: position 97,169 of record VXAB01012970.1, read on the forward strand.
ATTGTTCTTTCTAGTTGAGAGAGTGCCCTGGCCTGCCCAGGGATAGACTCCACAATGCTGTCACCCCCAGAGAGACAGCCCATCCCCAGCTCCCCGGTGCACAGCTCGTGGTTGCTCTGCCAGCAGCACTGCTTGAGCTGCTGGATGCAGAACGTTGCTCTGCATCTTGCAGGCAATATATATATATATTTTTTGGCTACAGAAATAGCAGCACCAGCACACCCGTGCAGGAGCAGGAGAATCTGGGGAGGGATGGGATGGCTGGGAGCGATGCTAAGATGTCACCATCACCTTCTGGTTCCCCATCACGCAGTGCTCATTAGTAATACGTGCTCAGATTGCAGCTGAAGTGGTGAGATGCTGTCATGCGACCGATGCTTTCTCCTTCTGTTCCACGTGATTGCCTGTGCTGTGTGCATGCAGCAGCCCTGCCTTCTAGCTCGAGGAACAAACCCTTCCTGTTGGGGGTTGCGTGGCCAGCACTGAGTGCACAGAAAGCAGCTGCTGGTAAAGGAAACAGCGAGTGGTCAGAGACTTCGGGTTAATGTGATGTCCCGGTCCCTTGGTGCAGGCTGAGGATGGCCACTGAGTGCATTTTTCAGAGTGTCTCAAAATCTGCCCAAGCTGCCAGCAGCACGCCGTGGCAGTGAGCTTTGCTGTGACTCACGCATCACAAGCACACCCCAACCACAAGGCTGTGTGGGGGCGGGGGGCTGCTCGGTGTGTCTGTGTGTCACCCAACTGTGCCATGCTCCTCTGGTGCTCACTCCCCACCAAACTGCTGTGCATGAATCCCCCTGGAACCGCAGCATCGGGCACTGGGCAGTGTCCCAGCCTGGAGCTGAGGCTGATTTGCATCCCTGCAGCAGCACATGCACACAAATAATAAATCCTCTTAGGGACATTGGGATCTCTTCCAGGCAGCTCAAAGAGGGAAGGCAGCAGGCTTTGTCTCGAGCAAACAATTTGCCCAGGCATTGAAGGATGTCTTCGNGGCGGGGAGGCGGATCCTAAAGGGCGGAGGAGATCCTGGGCTGCTCCATTGGGCAGCGGAACGGGATCCGCGGCTCCGGAGCCCGGCGCCCAGCTCCTGTCGTTGCCGGCTGCTGCTGCTGCTGCTAATCCTGCTCCGGATCCGTGGTGAGACCCAGAAAATTCGGGATGGGAACGGCGGGGGGCGGGCCGGGGGGGCGCGGCGGTTCCCC
>VXAB01012970.1:98407-148854 GCA_013399175.1 Odontophorus gujanensis
TTTTTTGGCTACAGAAATAGCAGCACCAGCACACCCGTGCAGGAGCAGGAGAATCTGGGGAGGGATGGGATGGCTGGGAGCGATGCTAAGATGTCACCATCACCTTCTGGTTCCCCATCACGCAGTGCTCATTAGTAATACGTGCTCAGATTGCAGCTGAAGTGGTGAGATGCTGTCATGCGACCGATGCTTTCTCCTTCTGTTCCACGTGATTGCCTGTGCTGTGTGCATGCAGCAGCCCTGCCTTCTAGCTCGAGGAACAAACCCTTCCTGTTGGGGGTTGCGTGGCCAGCACTGAGTGCACAGAAAGCAGCTGCTGGTAAAGGAAACAGCGAGTGGTCAGAGACTTCGGGTTAATGTGATGTCCCGGTCCCTTGGTGCAGGCTGAGGATGGCCACTGAGTGCATTTTTCAGAGTGTCTCAAAATCTGCCCAAACTGCCAGCAGCACGCCGTGGCAGTGAGCTTTGCTGTGACTCACGCATCACAAGCACACCCCAACCACAAGGCTGTGTGGGGGCGGGGGGCTGCTCGGTGTGTCTGTGTGTCACCCAACTGTGCCATGCTCCTCTGGTGCTCACTCCCCACCAAACTGCTGTGCATGAATCCCCCTGGAACCGCAGCATCGGGCACTGGGCAGTGTCCCAGCCTGGAGCTGAGGCTGATTTGCATCCCTGCAGCAGCACATGCACACAAATAATAAATCCTCTTAGGGACATTGGGATCTCTTCCAGGCAGCTCAAAGAGGGAAGGCAGCAGGCTTTGTCTCGAGCAAACAATTTGCCCAGGCATTGAAGGATGTCTTCGGAAGTAGCCTCGCGTAGGTCTCACTTTAACCCGTGGAACGATTTGGTCCCATCTTTCTTTTTTTCTTAGAAATCACGGAGCGATTTTACTACAAAAAGCAAACCTGCACCCAGATTGATTGCCGCCTTAAAGATGCTTATTATGCTGAGCTGTATTCAAACGGCTTCTCCCTTAGGGCTCCGCAGTGAGTGCTAACGTGTTGGGCATGCCCCCGTGCGCACCGCTGCTTTTCGGGTTATTTATTCCACCAAGACGGAGATTGATTCACTGCTTCCCGCAGGAAAAATCAAGAGCAGACGTTCTGCTGGGCAGGAGGACGGCTGTGGGCTGCGGCCGGTGCCGCTCACAGTGGAATTCCAGATGCAGCTGCTTCGATGTCCCACGGCCGCAGCCCCGCGTGCGGGGGAAGGCTCCGTGATGTGTCCGCTGCCGAAGAGCGAGCGGCAGAGGTCGGTGAAATAAAACCCGCAGGGATGCTGCCGTGCTGCTGCTTCGGCTGAATCAATGGGGCTGGGGGACGGCTCCTGCGGGGGGCTGCGCTTTGCATTGCGTGGTAGGAGACTTGAGGTGCGGGATTGGGGAAGANTCCTCTGCTGGGATGGAGGCTGCGGCCGCAGGATGGGCGTGCTAGGAGGGGAACAGAAAGTGCAAGTTGGCTCTGTCTCACTGCTGAATGCTTTTCTCTCCTCGCTCGGACAGGGCCCGCGTTCTGCACTGGAGGTTGCGATGTGTCCCAGGATTAAAAGCCTTGCGCTTTATGCCTTTTCAGTCACGCTGCTGGCGTGTCTTTTTTACATCAGGAGAGAAGCAAAGCTGCCCATGTCGCTGGTGGACCAGAAGGTGGATGTTGCAAATCCCAAACCTTTGTTTTTGGGCGGTGCTGAACGCAAGTGTTTGCCCGACTTGGCCATCGCCAATTCATCTCTCGCCCTCCCAGAGCTCCACCGCGTCTTCCTGACTTACAGGCACTGCCGGAACTTCTCCATCCTGCTGAAGCCTTCCCGGTGTAGCAGAGAGACCTTCCTCCTGCTGGCCATCAAGTCTGCCCCGGTCAATGTGGAACGGCGGGTGGCAATCAGGAACACGTGGGGCAAGGAGGTGTCCATCGGTGGCAGGCACATCAGGCTGGTGTTCCTTCTGGGGCGCTCGGAGACCAAAAACCAGGTGCAGCCCCTGCACCAGCTGCTGGTTTATGAGAGCCGAGAGTTTGATGACATCGTGCAGTGGGATTTTGTTGACAACTTCTTCAATTTGACCCTCAAGGAGCTGCATTTCCTCCGCTGGTTCACGGAGGACTGTCTGAATGCCAGGTTTGTGCTGAAGGGCGATGATGATGTTTTTGTCAACACTTACAACATCGTTGAGTTTCTCCAGGAGCTGAACCCTGAGCAGGATCTCTTTGTTGGAGATGTGATTGCCAATGCCCGGCCTATTAGGAACACAAAAGTCAAGTACTTTGTTCCTGAGTCTATGTACAGAGCTTCCTTCTATCCGCTGTATGCAGGTGGAGGGGGCTATGTGATGTCCAGAACGACAGTGCAACACCTCCAGAGCACTGCAGAGGGGATGGAGCTCTTCCCAATAGATGACGTCTTTGTGGGAATGTGTCTGGCAAAGATGGCAGTGGCCCCAAAGAACCACGCTGGCTTTAAGACTTTTGGGATCCAGAGACCTTTCAATCCTTTCGATCCGTGCTTGTACAAGGAACTGATGGTTGTGCACAAACTAAACCCAACCGAGATGTGGATCATGTGGACGCTGGTGAAGGATGACAGCATTAGGTGTGCGGTGTCAGGAACACACACCTCCCAAAGGGGCTGGAAGTGAAGCTGCTGCTGAGCACAGTGGCAGCTGGCTGTTGACAGATACAGGGTACTTAAACTAAAAATCAGGTTGTGGTAGAAACGTTTTCTACTAACAGGTTATAGTTGAGCCACGGGGTTTTGTTTTGCAGTCGGTCTTTTTCTGTCGGTGGGTTACTGAGGTGGTTGAATTGTCACGGGAAGGGCTGGTAGCTTGGAGACGCAGCACGGGGACTTGGCTCCCTTCCTCCTGGCCGTGCTGGAGCCCGGGAGAGTCACAGCTGCTGCAGGTGACGTGAATGAAGTGTCACCTCCGTTGGAGGCTCGTTAACACTGAGACTGGTGTTTCATTTGTTGTCTTGTAGGAAAGCTCGTGATGAGTAATGGACTGTACTTGAAATTACTTCTAACCTTTTGAAGTCGAGGTGAGGGTAGAACAAAGGCCAGTGTACGCTGCTGGGTGCACTGTGATGCAAATGTGCTGTCCCAGATCAGCGATCCTGCACGTCCTTCAGGACAGCAGGAGAAAGGGAAGTGAGGAAAGCAAGGCTTGGAAACATACTGCCTTAACACAGCACAGTGATCTCCCAGTGATGTGAGGGACTGGGCTCCAACTCGAGCCATTTGGATTTTACACGTTTATTACAGGCTGACTTGCACTGGAGGCTTTTGCACAAACACTTTCTGATTGGGTTTCAGAGAAGTACGTCCTAAGCAGTAGTAAAGCACAGTGGCTGCAGGTTTTCAGGCTGTGTGGGAGGTGTTTGGGATTTATTTGGTTTGTTTGGTTTTTTGTAATGTTGGGTATAAATAAAATACAGTTTTGAAAATGTTTTCACGGGAATATTCACGTGCCTCCTGAAAGCTAAAAGAACTGCAAAGAGGCTGAGATCTGGAGCTGGATGTGCATGAAGGAGCCACTGATATTAAAGAGGATGGGGTTATGTGGAAATGGAAACTTGCCACATCCTCTGCTGTCCCCTTCCCCCCTCCCCAGTCCAGACATGATGTACCAACGTGGCATCAGCAATTCAGCTGAGTGCTCTGAGTAACTCATCTGAGAAACAATTAAATGTGAAGCTGAGATTTGCTGATACTTCTATGAAGCTTCTCAGCTCCAGGGTGTCTTGCTGCTAGATGTGCTGTGTGTGCATTGGCAGTGACCTGGAAGCTTTAGAAAAATCTAAGGGAAAAGAGGAAGTGTACAATTACAGAAATCAGGGTGGGGTGTTTTGTGTTGTGCTGCTCATTGCTGTCTCCTGCTCCAGCTCACATCAGTGTTCATTGCCACCTGATGTGAGCTGGAGTTTTCAGAGGTGCCTGGGTAGTGCTACAAAGAGGAATTCCTTGTTTATGCTCCTCAGAGACTTGAGGGCATCCCTAGCCCAGAGATGTGACAGGCATCCTGGGGAGGCTGGCTGCCAGCGTGGGGTGCAGTACTGTCAGTTCTGCTTAATACTGTGTTTCCTTTGCTGCCTTCACTTCTTAAAGCATGAGGTGTAGTTCTAATTTAGCTCTACTGTGTCCATCCTTAGCATGCTCTTGTACGAGCTGCATTTCTCAGTACATTTCTCACTGCAGCCCTAGCAGTATTATCTGCACCTGAGATATTGAATACAAGTAGCTTCAGATTAATTGGCTTTGTAAACAAGGGTGAGTATCAGGCAGCAAAACTTGGTTTCTCAGCACTGTTCCAGAGAAGGGATGGGACAGAGCAGTTTGGTATGATGTGAACCACTGTGGCAGCACTTTTTTGTTCTCTGAGATGACTCCAAATGGAAACTCAGTAATGTCATGTAGTGCGTGATGCCGTGGCTCTTCTGAGCTTAAGTGTGTTGGTTAGTTCCTGATACGCAACTCTCACTTCTCAGTGAAGGTTTGGGGCTTCTTTCCACTCCATTTTGGTGGTAATGCTGAGCTACTCATGAATCTGTTTCCCTTTTTGACTTGAGCTGACTTGCAGCTTCCTGTCGTGTCTGGGTCATACTGTATAACAAGAAGTGGTAAGAGGGGGTGGGGAAGGCTCTGCAAGGGGAGGAATGGGTGGGAATATTCCCAGCTCCCGCATTGATGCTCATCTGTCTTAAGCCATACCCCTGCTCTGCAAGTACTGGAGTTATTGCAGCATCCTGACAGCCACCCAACCTGCACACACATTTCAGTTAGTGGTTTGGCAGGAGTTCCTAAACTACTCGCATGGAGCAAATAAGAGCAGCTGTGGTAAGAAGGCTGACCTGAAGTTGCATTTAACTCTTAAGGGTGTGGTTGTGTCACAGTTTACAACTAAGAAGTCTCAGGGTATTAGGGATCTTCCAAATGCTCCAGCCCAGAACCTTGTTTGGGACTCTCTGACACAGCAGATGATAGCACTTTCCTAGGAGCTTTGATTCCAAAGTCTACCATCCTCCTCAGATCCATCAGCATCCACTGAGGAGCAGGAACAAAGAACGGTTGTTTGTTTTGTTTGTTTGTTTTTAAAAACTCTTTTATGTTTTAATCTATAAACGTACAATGGTGTGCAGCTGAGACTGCAGTTGTTTAAAGGCAGGCAAAATGAGACAGACAAAAGCTCATGTTACAGCTGGAAAAGCACCCTGTCAAGCAGAACTCAGTTTAGTAACAGCAACAGATGTAGTGCACCTGATGTTGATGTGTAGTGCAAAATCTTCTGATGGTCTGCCTTCTTACAAAAACTGATGAATGGGGATTAACTGACTCAGATCAGCACTGGTAAAGTTCTCTCTCATCAGTGCCATTCTACAGAGCAATCTCAGCTGAAGTTTTATTGTTTATACAGTTAACACTGCAAATTTCACTTGAAGCTGTTAAGTTAGAAAATGAACACAACGGAAGACACCTGTGGTTTTGAAGACTGTAGTGAAACATCAACATTACAGAAAGAGAGAAGGAAGATTATTTTCATGAAGCTTGCTCGAAAGCATTCAAATATGTAAAACTCACTTTTGTTTACTGATTTATAAAATCTGCACCAGTTTCCACAACTACTCTGTAACCACAGTATCTTGAAAATCAGATCTTTCGCTTCCTGGGCAAGGCAGATGCATTACAAGCACTGACTCTTGGGTGAAAAGGCTGTCATAGTGTACTGTGCAAAACTTCCCTAAGAGGAACTTGGGTAACTCCATAGCAGGTTATCCTATCAGCTCTACAGCAAACATTTCCCCTGATTGCAATTAAATGCAGTTAGATACAGCTGTCAAGACAACTCTGTTACAAGCTTTTAAATCAAAACAGAAAACAGCACTTGATTTTTTATCTATGTGGGCATACTTGGAATGAAATGAACTTACCCAGTTTAATAAAGGTATCCACTAACAGACATCATTTACTCCACAGGTTAAAAATAACAACTTTTAAATACGCTTCTTTGGTTGATACCTACTTAAGTCTCTGTATCAGAGAGCTCTCACAGACATACCAAACCACTGGTAGGATCTTACCAGCAGAGACGATTAACAACAAGCTATCACTGACAGCAATTTTCATACTTGCATAGTTAAACACTTAAATAACTGAATCCATAATTATAAACAAGGTCAAGGCCTTTCAGGTTCTTGGAGCTGACTTGATCTGTAAAGCAAGCCTACTTAGGGGGAGAGGGAGAAATGGCATCACAGGCCTATTTCAGAGATTTCCTGATATCCAACACTTAAAAGTTTGGGAACCTTCAATTTCCGATTGATTCTCACATGTTCCAAAGTGACACTGAAGTTTGTTTCAGTCTTCCCGAAGATAAGGGTCCTCACCTGCATCTGTACTTCCTGAAATACCCTGAGGTAATGAAGATTCCTCCCCTTGTGCTTTTAGGAGCTCCTCTGTTTGAGCTTCAGCTAGCTTGGTCTCTGCCTTCTGGGACAGCTGCCGCACTTCTTGCACCTGTGATTTGATTAGCTGAATGTGGCTGCGAGCTGTCACTGAGGCTTGATCTGCACCTGAAAAGCAGTCATTAAAATATACGGGGTTAAAAGGGCACTCAGCAAACCTTCAATTAAGGAAGGAAATGTCTGTCATCACCTGCTTGCTAAGTGTTTTGATGGTTCTCGGGCGCTGTTCATTTACCTTAAACAATATGCCTACCTCTTTTAGTTCTTCCCACCCAGCCATGATCCGGTCAGACTGATCAGCTTGTGCTGCTGGGCTCCAGAAATAAGCCCAGCCCACTCATCACCACAGNATTAAGGAAGGAAATGTCTGTCATTATCATCTGCTTTGCTAAGTGTTTTGATGGCTCTCGGGCTATATGAACGCTAAACGCGTTTACTGTTCATTTACCTTAAACAATATNCACCTGCTTGCTAAGTGTTTTGATGGTTCTCGGGCGCTGTTCATTTACCTTAAACAATATGCCTACCTCTTTTAGTTCTTCCCACCCAGCCATGATCCGGTCAGACTGATCAGCTTGTGCTGCTGGGCTCCAGAAATAAGCCCAGCCCACTCATCACCACAGGTATTCGGTCCTCCAGTGGTTGAACCTACTGTCATCTGGGACATCTATGGCACTGCTGAACGTGGAAACCCCATGTTCCTACAGATTCCACGTCTGAAATAGTTTCATCAGGAAACCACACCTGCACAGGTAGGTTCCAATGTATTTACTGTCTTCCTCCTTTTTCTCTGGCTCAATATTTTTGCTGATCTGCCCTAAGTCAGCTCATAACCTTAGAGTTATCAAGTCTCTGCACGCTTTGTGAAAGCATGTATGTAGGAGAAAACAAACTTTGTACCATCCCTGAGTGAAAGGCAAACAGGAAGATTTTTACTCTTTAGTAAAAATGAATCCAGCTGGGGGCACTTGCTAGACTCTTGGTATCGTTATTCCTGTGGGTCCCAAAACCATATTTGAACACTGCATTTGAAAATAACACTTTGTCAAACTTTTTCTGGCGTGGTTGCTATCAGTATAAACAGTGTATGAAGTTTCCAGGATGTCTGCACTAGAGCTGTAGCCAATAAAATAAGTTCTCAGCACTGCTAAAAAAAACAGGCATTAATTTTAAATTGGTATGTTATCTGAATTTAGATTCCCTGTCTCTCTCAACTCCATTCTCATAGAATAAATACTGCCTAAATGTTAAGTGAAAGATACTCAGTATTTCTGCTTGAGCATACCTGATTGATATGCAGCTTCTGCTGCCATCTCTGAAAGACGTAATGCTGTCATCCAGCTGGATTCTAGCCTTAGATATTCTTGCTGTTTTGTTGTCATCTAGGAGTAAAATGAAGTATTATTCGATTTAATATGAGAATATCTGAATTCTGTGCCAAACAGTACCCCTGTGAAAAGGTGAGTGGGACTTGAGCTTTCTGAGGAAAGCAGAAGAGGCAAATTGCTGACTGTGATACAAGTTGCAGATAGTTAAGTTCCTTAATGGACAACCTTGCAGATCGTTTAGAAAATGGGAAAGGTCTGTGTCTTTGTATTGAAAAGGAGTGTTCCAGGAGACTTGGTATCAAATAGGTAAGGGAGGTTCCACCAGACTTTGTATTTTAATAGATAAGGGAGGCTCCAGGACTCCACACAGAATACAGACTACCTCTGGGAAGACCGTTGAATGCATACAAACAGAAGGCCTTTTTGTGCAAGGTATGTGTGATAGGAAGGGAGTATCCACCACACACCCAGCGCTGTTAGAAAGTAGAAACTTTAATAACTCTCCAACTTGAGTCTCAGAGAGTTACTTGATTGACTGCTTTATGGTAACAACCAAAGGGAGGCGATGGCTTACATCAACTCTGGCTCCTATTACCACCTGCCAGACTGCATCCACTTCATCCGAGTTCATCTTCCCAAGAAGATTTGTGTATTGCTTGTAGAGAGACACCAACGTATAAACCGCCTGCAAAGGAATTGTTTCACACAGTTACATGAAACTCAATAGATGCTGGCTCATTGTTAACTGGTGTTAATGAGGCACAGAAAGCAAGAAAAGAACCAACCCGCCTGTATTTAATCTCCAGTATATGCAGTGGGTAACAAAATCGTTGAATACTTCCCAAGGTGCTTTGCTTTTAAGTTTGCCATGAAATATGTTGAAAAAAGGAAGGAGTATACTGACTTGAGCACCAGAACTTTGATCCTCCAAGAGTGCACGTCACTCTGGGCTTCTCAGAATTCAGAGCATGCAACCACCACTCTGACTTCCTACTCTGAAAGCCCACTGCTTCCTACCTGTGTAAAAGCAGTTCCTCACAGTACCACAGAAATATACTTGTAGTGCACAGGAAAAGCAGAAAAATTTAATGTTGCATTAGTCCATGGCAACGTGGGAGATACCAAAAGAATCTGCTGTCTGCCTACCACAGGGCCATAGCAGTAGCCTTCATATACTTACCATGGCAATGAGGCAATAATACTTGTATAGATAAGGAAGGCAGGCAAATACTCTATTCAAATTAGCACTTCTTTGTAAAATCAAAATTGCATCTTGCTGTTTCAAGTTTAAATATGGCTTATTCCGTTCTTCTGATGAAACTCAAATTTGTGGTCTTAGAAACAGGCACAGGGAGTAAATAAAAATACAGGGCAGCATATCCTACATACTCATTGTGCAGGAATCTGATAAATGCCCTTCAGTTTCTGCTCTGAGTAAATGCTCTGAGTTTCTTCAGCCCCAGTTCTGAAATACAAGTCCCTACAACTTAAGTTCAAGATCAGGGGAAAGGTCTAATAAACCTAAAAATAACTTCCAAATTTAGCATAGTAAGAGAATGGTGAGCCCTACTCCAGAGCTTCCCAGGGTTCTGAAGCAAAGCGCATAATGTCTCATCTTACCTTTGTATACTCTGTCAGTGCTTCAATCAATGCATATGTTGTTTGAGAGAGGAGAGTGGAAGTACTGTCTGTTACCAAAGAGACAGCTCTTTTAATCAAGGCATCATTACTGAGAGCAGCTGAGTTCTGTTTCTGAAATACAACAAACGTGCACTATCGTGACAGTGACTTTCATATATATATATATTTTATTGGCAACTAATAATAAGAAAAAGCACTACTGGTAATTACAAGGTTGGACAGCCTACAGCAAAATACTAGCTCCAATTTCTCTGTAAAAGAAGGCCACTTTCCTTTTCTTTTTTCTTTTTGCAAGATCTTACTGAAGGTGAACATTGTCTTTCTCATTTGTTTTCCTTTAACAACTACACGGCTTCAACACCTGTAGTCCCTAAGGAAGAATCAAGACAGTGCAAAGGAAAGGGTAAGTACCAAGGGTAAGTACCAGCTTGTAAAATGCTAAGCACGGGTTTTTTGAGTACTGGAAGGTACAAGGAATGGTTTCTAACACGCAGGGCTGTGCATCCTGCCCTGGTGATCCCTTACCTCTACGACCGGGACCGCACACAGGGCCGCTCCCAGCCCTGCACCCACCACGTGGTGCCACCGCCCGTTCCCGCTGGGAAGGCAGCGTCTGCCGCTGCTGGGCAGCGCGGGGAGGCTGTGCCTGGGCAAGCAAGAAACACAGTGAGCACAGAAACAACAGCGCAGAAATCTGCCGCAGCTGGGGTACATGACCTAGGACCAGCAATGCTCTGTAATAACACTGAGTGGGCATATTGGTTTTTAACTCCCATTATGTTGTTTAGGTATAAAGAAACAACAGCTGGGCATAGAAACTGGCAAACTGAGGGCACGCATGTTGATTTATCTGTTTGTTAATACTCGGTATCACTGACAATCAAGGGCTAAAGCATACCACAAGCAGGTGGTACGACGGTAACTGCTGCTTGCAACCCCGCGGCGCTCGGGGGCTGCAGTGCTCAGCTCCGTGGGCAGTCGGTGCTGTGGGGGTGTGTGTGGGGCTGGGGCCTCCCCCTGAAATACTGGCGCGAAACAACGAGCGTCCCCTCCTTCTGGAGCTCTTCCTTGCTGGACATCAACTTAATGAAAATAACCGCTCGGTTTTCCTCCTCCTACACCGCACGCTCTTCACCCAGGGGTGCACCGCCGCCCCGGCCCGGCCCGCGGTACCTGAACAGAGACCACCAACCCCGCAGCCCCCGGCAGCCCGCCGCCATCTTGGAAGTGGGCAGGGACGTCGGAAGTGACGTCACGCGTGGGGGGGGGTGCGGTCCGGAACGGCGCACGCGCAGAGGGCGGGCACGTGGGGAGGGCGCGAGGCGCGGCCGTTGGGTAACGGTCGCCGTGAGGGCTGCGCGGGAACGTTCCCGCCGCCCTCAGCCCCGATGGTCCTTCCCGCCCTGATCTGCTTGGTCTTTACTTTTCCAGAGCGTGTGCTGCTGCTTTGGTTCTGGCTCGCTCAGAAGCTGTGGGAAATCCCCAGCTGAGCTTTCCTGTGCATTCGCGTGTGGAAGGTCTGCTAAGACCAATTAATTCTGTTAGCACCGCGTACGCCAAAAGTTCCCATCTGTTTTCTGCGAGGCTCGGCTGACGTAGCTTAGTGTCTGTAGAGCTGTAGCTCTGCCACGTCTTTCTGCTTCCCCGAATCATAACTATTTCTTGAAAATCACTGCTCCTGAGGATGCCATATGCCAGCCCTATGCATACGTGGTTTTGCTGCCCCCCCACGTGTGTACCTCGCAAGACTATGGGAAACCTTGTGCTGATGCAAAGTGTTTTTGTGAGTTTTGTGGAAAAATGGCAAGTAGTCTCTGCATCGCTGCCTTCCCACCCAACAGGAGGATGGCTGCATCCCTCCTGCCCTTCCCTGCTGCTCCCTGGGGTGGGAATCCCTGGGCAAAGTTGCTGTGGAGGCAGCGAGCGGGAGCAGCAGGACGGGTGAGAGCCGCACAGAATGGTGCACGCCCGTGGGCAGTGTTTGCTTTAATCTTTCTTTTTTACATAAGAAAATACGATTACGGCGAGGTGGTCGTGAAACAGAACGCTTGCAGAATCGATGCAGGAGGAAGGGGCTGCCATCCTGCATGCTGAGCGGGTGTGTGGGACGAGCTGTGCGCTGGAGTTGGGTGCTTCTGGCCAGCCCAGGACTGCAGGAGCAAGGGAGGAGTTGTCATTTGAGCACCAAGAAATACGTGGTCCAGCCGGCGAGCAGCAGTGCTCCCACCAGCACGGTGTAGCTGAACAGCACAAACGCCAGCAGCTCCCGCAGCACCTTGAGGAAGTGGATGGCGAAGGAGTCCGGCATCGTTCCCCGCAGCACTGCGATGCAGGTAGGGTGACTGGGGATGGCTCTGTGTGAAGGAGAAGTGCAAGGATAGAATGAGTCTTTCCCCCCAGCTCTGCAGTTGGGAGATGTGGTTTGTGCTCAGGAGTGTTGCTGGCCACCCATCCTTTTAGGAAAGTTGTTAATTACTGTAGTTTGTCATGTTGGACTTGTGCAAGCTTGTTCAGGTCGTTGCAGGGTTACCAAGCTGTGTAGTGTTGAAAAGGAGTTTGGGATCTGATCAGAGTTTAGAGTCTCTAAATTGGGACTGGTAACTAAGCAAATCAGAGATGCACACGTAGTGTACTCTGTTGTGCAGGTACGGAGCAGTGGCCCCAGCTCAGTTAGGTCTCAGTCTCTCTCCCCTGTGTCAGTGGCTGTGCATCCAGGAAGCTTCACATGCGGAGCATTCACTGATGGCGTATTACCAACAGTGTGTTCTGATCAAAGTGGTCAATGCCTTCAAGGAAGCCACCATTAATATTTAATGTTATAATTGCATCTTAATGGAGATACTGGCACAAGCAGAGCCTTTTGTTTAAGAGTGAAGAAAACGGGCTTAAATGCAACTTTGAACAGGCAAATATTTCCATCCATCTCAGCTTAAAAATAACCTTCAAATGGGAGACACAGGGTAAGAAATTATAGAATTCATCTTCTATCTGTGTTTTAAAGTCATAGTATGCACTAATTTAGAAGTTGCTTGTTTGTTACTTTATGAAACAATCCGATTTTATATTAAAAATGCTCCTTAGACTTAATGCTGTGAAAACCTGTCTAAAAAATTCTGTCTCGCTGAGTCACGTGTTATTTTGGTCAGAGCCATGCCTGATCTAAGAGATCCACACTCTTAGTCAAGCACATAAAGGGAATTTAAAACCAGATTTCAGATAAAGCTAACCTAAGAAGTTTATAACAGTCTGCAGCCAGCGAAAGCAAACTGAATTCCTGCCCTGCCAATTTGCTGTATCTATTTAAAAAGTACTTGTGATGAAAAATCCACATTTTGATTAAAATTAAGTCACGCTTTTTGTCTTATTGAAGAGTATCAGGTATTTCCTTCTAAGCTCAGGTGTATGCATGTTATAGGAGGTATTGCTTTTTAAAACCAGCTGTGGATTACCAGTTGTTCAGAGTATCAAACTTTCCTATGTATAGGCTCTACGTGACTTTTAATTGTCTAAAGAAATACTGACAAAGATGTAATCTGCTTACCCAGGAAGATGATGGGATCTGCTTCGTGAAGTTCCTCTTTCTCTCTGGTTTTGTCGTGCCGCTGTCCCTTGAATTTCTGGCTTCTGGTTTGTGCTGTAGTTTGATCCCCTTCTGATCTGCTCGTCCAGGAGGCGGGAGTAATGAGGTTGTATTTGCAGCCCACACGAGGACTAATGCACTAGGTGTGGTCAGGACCAATTATGATATGACAGAGCGCCTTTGCGCTGTGCGGCACAGCAGCACAGAGCTCTCTGAATTGCCCCCCTTCCCCAGAGAGCTTTTGTCGACAGGATTCTGTGAGTTGAAGCACCATGGCTTTCCTCATGCTACTGGTCAGAGCCTGCATTTGTTTATATGTCTGTTTTTTTTCCTGTAATGAAGTATTATGTCATCTAGTGCTTTTTATGCTGCAGCTCGGTTATCTGGAGGGCTCCTGTTCTCTGAGGGCCCAGTGCTTGTGTGCCACAGCAGGAGCAGGATGCTAGCATGTAGCTGGGGATTGCCCAAGGTCAGTAACACAGGTTAGAACTGTGCAGACTGAATTGCACCCTTTATCAAAAGAGAGTGAGTGCTGAAGAGTCTGATCTGTACGCGATCACTGCTTCACTGCCCAGTCCTCACCCTTGCACACCCAAGAAGTCCTTCCTGCCTTTGAGAGAGCAAGAGCTACAACTCATGTGTGGTAAGGGGGGAAAGGAGAGAAGTAAGACGTACGTTTATTTTTAGCAAAGCTGTTTTTTGATAATGCTGTATGAAACATGAAGGTCTTTTTGAGTGGAGGTTGGGTAGTATTTTCTTCTTTTGCTTGTAAGCCAGACAAATGCAGACAGCAGAGAGAAGGAAGGGTATGTACTGCAAATCAAATCTCTTACCTACAAAGATATTATGATGTAGAAAATGGGCCCTTAATTTAATTAAGCTCTCTTGTTATCAGATTATTACCCGCGTGGTCAGCAAGGCCTTGGACAGAAGCAGAACATAATCAAGCTGCTCAGGAAGCCTGTTAAGTAGTAATTGCTCCTCCAGAGAATCGATCAACGTCAGGATGGTTTCTTCTTGTTGTTGAATAGTTGCAGGAGATTTTGTCTAGTTTGTGTAGCCACGTGGCTCTTGTTTGTTGGTGGGGCAGGCAACAGCCTGCAAAAAATGTGCAGTAGTGTTGTTGCTACGTTAAGTTTACCAAGTATTTGGCATAAAGTATTTTTTTTTAATGTAAGTAAGTTTTGCTTCTAGTGTTGCTAGCATGTTTACGAGCCCAAGTGAGAATGTAAGCACACTGCTGAATTTGTGCTTTGTGTTCCTTAATTTGCTTGTGTTGGGTCACACAACAGCCTCATCAGTGCTAGTCATTTCCCTGTGATTAATTCTTAAGACTGAAACGAGGAAAAAATGAAGCTTTTTGTTTGTTTGTTTCTTTGCAGCATATTACACATCATGCAGGATAACAGAGCAGATGTTTGCTAAGAGAGTGATTTAGTGTGATCTAAGTTTTTTATAACTGCTTAAGAATGAAATTCTGTGTGAAACAGAGTCCTCAGTGTTTGCTGTGGAGAGTGTGAATATAGCGTCAGTGACCAGAGGAAAGAGCAGACAACAGGGCCTGCTCTGCCTTCCCAGCTGCCAGCACCAGTGCCCCAGCCCCCAGGACCATGGAAAATTCCGTTGTCTAATTTTGGACTCTGCAACAGCAAGTACCACAATTTATAAACTGAACAGAGGACAACAAAAAAGGTGTCTGTTTTAAGCCTGCTGCTTGCTGGTTTACTGACACAGCTATTTTTGGACTGCGTCCCATGTGAGGAGTGCCTGTGTATGTGTACCTTCAAACACGGGTGTGTGGCACAATGATGTAATTCATACCCAGGAGTTGCTTTTCAGTCAGGTGGGGTGTACCTAGGACAAACAACCCACCTCCCACTGAGCCCCTTTGAGAATGGTTGAAGTAAAAGACTGCATTTCCCTTGTCACCTGGGTGCAGTCAGATGTGGCTGCAGGCAGTGCTGTTGATGTGCATGTGAGCAGTTCAAGATTCAGCTGTTGCTGCCTATGCTAGAGGAAGCCAGGTCCTGTCAGTGTCTTGGCCAAGCAGTGCACTGGGCAGTGGACTTGAATTTGGCCTAGATGTAGCTAACCCTAAGAGACAGCCCTTTATGGGTCTCTTGGGAGCATTGTTGGCTACTTGAGAGCCAGGTAGGTTCTGAAGGGGCACTGAGGATATGCAGCAGCTGAATGACAGAAAAACCCCTTGAGCAGCTGGGTCCAAAAGGAGCCTGTTATCTAATGCTTTCTCATTCATTTTGTGAATTATGTCATTGCTTTTTGTGTCCTCTAACTGTACCTAAATGTATGCAGCAAAAAAAGTTAATGCTTCCTCTCTACTGCAGTTATCTTTCCCTTGTACAATCAGTGTTCAAGGATGAGAGAAAACTCAGCTGCTGTGACCTGCAAGCCACAGAAGCTAGTGATATGAAATTGGGAACAGATGGGACACTGCTTTCTGAGCTTGTTAGGAAGAACTGAACTGAAAGAAAAATGGAAATGGTTGGCACAGGGCAAATTCCCCTGCCACAGCACTTCACTGTTAATTCATACTGCAAGCGGGTACATCTCTTTCTCCTGTTGTTTTATTTCACAGTTAATGCCTTTCAGCACTGCTCGGCCACTACAAGTTCCACAGACAAACAGTGGGAATACAAGTGCAGAGAGAGATGAGGGGAATTGCATAATGAACTGGTCTCGGGAGCATGCCGTTCTTCCAGGGGCACGTTTCCTCCTAGTCAGGGAGCCCCGCCAGCGGGTGATGTACCTGTATCACACAGGGCTGCTCAGTTTCATTCTCTCTAGCCATAGAATCTAGAAAGGGGCAGGCTCTAATTTTTCCATCAAGGATTTGATCCAGGTTGTTCCATTGATGAGTTTGGTGGTGGCAATGACGTACTCTGTGCCTCCATCTTCCATTTGAGATAGAAATCTCAGTGCAGCTATTTCTGCATATGTCACACCTCCCAGGAAGAACACCAGCGTGACTCGGTTCTCACCATGCTGACCTGCACATACAGAGAAAGACAGAGGTTGTCTCACTCTTATTTAATATCTCCTATCTATCAACTGTCAGTCCAACTCCGAATGTTCTCAAACTAAAATAAATTTAGGAGCTGATTTAGAAGAGAAACCTACTGGGCACAGTAGCAGACTGGAGAGATGCAGACTCCACCACCAGCTCTGTAGTCTCTTTACAGAAGGCGCCTCTGTCTGGCCATGCTTAGTACTGACAGAGTGATGCTGACCTTTGTAATTTTACTTATTAAAATCACATTGCAATAGAAGGGTTTAATACACTGATGAGAAGTTAAACAAACGTACAGCCCTGTAGTATTCTCAACACAAGTGGTGCTGTTCATTAATAGCAGGCTGAGTATGTGAGTGGAAGTTCTAAAGAGGCCACAGAGCTATCCGTAAAGAACAGATAAAGAGGGGTGAGACAGGAAGAGGTTTCTATTTGTCTCATTCCAGACCAACTGAGATACATATGACTTTAAGCAGTGTGAAAACAGAACTTACGCTTTTTCTGAAGGCCAGTGGGTAACTGCTGCCGCTCCTCAAAATGGGGCCCTGGCAGCATTTTTAACACCTCCTCTATGCTCCGCCACCCAGGCCTTGCCAGCAGCTGTGCCAGACGCACGCTCAGTGGTGCGTAGCCACTGTACACGTAGGAGATGTCGTTGGGGTTCTGCAAAAGAGAGCAGAGTGTGAGCAGCGTGTGACTTCATGCTGGAAAGCAGCATGATAAATGTCCTGTGTTGCCAGCTGTAGTTGTCGCTGCTGAAGAATCTGTTTACCTGTTCATTAACATCATCCATCCATAAGCGCAGGGTTTTTCGGATTGTTGGGTAGTTATTCCTACCACCTGTCTGCAGCTTCAGGAGCCCAGCCTTTTCTAAGTTGTTTAAGGTCAATATATGCTCGTAGCCGTAAGTCTGTAATATGAAGAAGTCATTTTTAATGCCATGCCAACACTGTATGAGCAGAGCGTTTAAAAAGAAAAAGGCAAAAATGTTAACCTAAAAAATCTCTCTAGCTTGTATCCCATTTAGATCATTTAAATCATGATCACAAAACATGTAATGATATAACCCTCTCTGTACCTACGCTGTGTTACTGTGTAACAGCACCTTCTGTATCCCAGCTGCCCGCCCAACAAGGCTCAGCCTCTGTGCACACCTGAAGTCCTAACACCACCCCTCCACAAGCCGCATCCACCTACAATACACATGCTGTAGAGTGGAGGCTTTGAGGTGGATTTTCTTAGAAATTTATCAATCCAAAAGTTACAGCCCAACCTGGAGAATCTCTCTTTTATAATGGTCCAGAACCTTCTGTTTCAGTCCGTTATTGCATACAGATTGCAAGCAAACAAGACGTAGGATCTTGATTAATGAATGTTTTTGAGCAATGCAGTCTTCAATATAATTGTTAACCTATTAAAATAAAACAAAACATAAGCTGTTAGCCAAAGCCCTGTGAGAAGTGCCTAGCAGCCCCAGAAAGGAAGATCTAGATTTGACTAGTGTCTGCAGAACAGCAAGAGAGGGGATGCAGCTGCTCTCTAGGCAGCTCAAAACCACCCACAAAACAGTGATCCAGCATCGATTCTGCTGAGCACCTTCCTCCCAGCACACGGTGCCCCTTCACACAGTGCTCCAGCTGTGGTCACCTGCACTGCAGGCAAAGGGGGGCAGAGCATGGAAGAGCACAGTGCAGAAGCATCTCAGTCATCAGTGATATGTGTCACTTGGAAAAGTCTGCTGCAAACACATGGATGGAGCCAGACATTATCCAGACCAAATGTTTTCTCTCTTTCTTGGGGGAAAAAAAAAAAGGAAAAAACAAAGAAACATGTACAGACAGACAGATTTTTTTTTGGAGAGCTACTAGCCGTCATTTTCTGCTTACCTTATCTGTGTCTATTCCAGACATGAACTCCTGTTCTACTGTTAAATTATCAAAAAAATCTTCAGATGCTGTGGGAAAAGAATAAAAACCAATACAATAGCAACTGACAGCTTATCTTCTACATTTCACATTAGCAGAGATGCACTGAATGGAACAAAGGCAATTTTTGTCAAGCTGAACGATGTCAATCAGTGTCTTACATCTTACCATGTGCTCCTTAGTCAGATTGTTCAGTGAATGAATACTCACTGGTGATGTCTTTGATGAGTTCTGCAATGGAGGTGTGGTTTGCCAGAGAACTCCTTGCAGCCTGCATGTGTGGCAGCTGTGAGACAAACTGCTTTATCTCCCCAACAGTTTTTGCGTGGTGTCTTTCCTAAAGAAATCCAACACTAAGGTTAGGTCTTGTTCAGATCAATTAGCCACCCACCAACTAGACCAGTCTTTTATGGAACAGTGAAACAGCAGATGCTGTTTGAGATGTAGTGTTGAAAAAGTTGCACATTTACACTAAAGTCACAGCATCACCTGTAACAGCACTTCGATAGGAGTCATACTACAAGAGGAATGTAGGCTGCTTTTTCTCCATCATACCAATGCTGCCAGTCACCTTTCTCTGCCCAGCTGTCACTATCTGTTCCTCAGGTTCCCTTCCAGCAAGAACTGCCTTTTTTTTTCATGCAAAGATGAATTATTTTACCAGCTGCCACCACACAGGGAGCTCTAGGTAAATGCAGTCAGAGATGGGGGACATTTCCCCTCACGGAGATCCCTACCATTCACTGCACCTGGTTTGGAGCAATGGTCAGATGAAGCACAACGCAGACTTCAGCTCTCAGAGCAGCCAAGAGGTCTGTATTTCATGTGGGCTACACACCTCTTGCTGCAACTTAACTTAGAATATAAATAAATTGACACGTGTAAAGAATTTAAGTAAGTGGGCAAGTGCAGGCAGGAGAGTGATAATGAGAAGCCTGAAATTTAAGAAGCCTTCTCCTGCCAATACTCTGCTGTTTCATTATCACCTATTAATTACCTCTGACAATTTCTTTTTTTTCTCTCATTAAAATAAATAAGTAAATTAAAAGGCAGCAGTATGAATAATCCACCTTCAGCACCGTCAGCACTGATACTGCAGTAACAGACATCTTGTAGATGAGGCTAAGCACATGCTATTTCAGTTAAGGTACCACTACCTCTTGGTAAATGTGGCAGAAATGAAGAAGCAAGGTCAAAATACAATACAAACAATGTAATCAGTTCTCTGCAGGATCACAGTGAAGTTTGAAATCACAAATATGGGATCTCAACCTCTCTATGAATCATCAACGAGATACTTTCAAACAAAACCACAAACACACACCACAGCACTCTCCAATTTTGTCCCAGGTGAGGATAGCATGAGTTTACAGGTCAAGGCTCTGGTAAGACAGCTGAGCTTTCCATGTTCCTGTTCTCATTATGTCCGCCATAATAATATTGTATGACTGTGCATTCTGGTGTTTTATTTCAGGGAACACAGAGAGACTAAGATTGTTACCTATTAACTGAAAAATTAACAGCAACAAAGTGAATTGACCAGTATGCTAAAATGAACATTCAGCTGCTTGCAGAGGGATGCAGCACTTGACTTCTGCAGACTGAAATAAAATAATTAATTCCTATTATGGAAATGATGGGGTCATGTAGGCTAGATCGGAGAGCAGTTTTAAATGGTAGGAACAGGAATAGCCCCAGCACAGATGTCTATGGAGGAGAGACAGTCTAAGTCACTGCAGGTTTCTGGTGAAGAAGTTTGACCAACAGCTGCTCTGTGAGGAGGGAACAGACCGGAGTGGCTTCTGAGGACTGTGTGTGTGTTCTGTGGCTGGGGATTAGTCCTGGCAGCAGCTCAAGCTGCTAGTCACAGCCCTGCTTAGTGCAGACCTGTCTGTATGTGATGTCAGGAATGCCTGAGGGATGCATTGTCAGATACAGGCCTCACCTCAAAGGCTGCTGAGATGATCTTGGCCTTCTTGCTCAGCACTGACCCCACAGCATTGAAGTTCTTGTCTCGGATTTCAGCGTACAGCTCCTCAGCTGAGTTCAGCTGGAGTTTCTTGGGCTCCGTGGGGAGATCTTTGCCACCTTCACCTTGCTTCTTTGGGGCGAACTTCTCAGGAGGGAGTTTCACGTACGCTATCAAATGCAGAGAAATAACCTTAACTTAAGGACTTCACCTTAAATTAAGCAAAGCAAAGCATGCTGTGAAACCTGTATCCTGAGCTGAAAGGAGTTCTTGTCAGCAAAACTATTAGAAATCCCAAAATTTTTAATATGTACATATTAATTAAAAGAGACTCTCTCTGTACTCACACAGGGACCCAGAGACCTATACGTGTATCAAAACCCAAGCACCAGATACCCTGCTTCCAAAGAGGTTTGGAGGCAGCCTTCCAGCATAACCCCTGTCAATGCCTTTGGAGTTATTCTGCCTGCCACCCAAAGAGAAGGGGAACACCCTGACTGGCCTTTCACAAACTTCTCCCTTTCCCTCAGCGTAGCACTGAGGAGCCACCCAGGTTGGATGGTGAAGGCACACTCTACCATTTCCATCCAGCAGGGACCCCTCCTTGACCCGCAGCACTCACTGTTCTGGATTCCATAGATTTCATCTATCAGCCCTTCGTACGTCAGCTGCGTGGCTAACGGCGTCAGCAGATCGACATTGCGGTCCAGCAACAGCAGGGTGTCAAAGACTGGAAATATGGAGTTCTGGCTGCCAGGGAACTCACGCTTCATTCTGATCATCATATTAGCCACATGCTGAAAGGAAAACACATCGGTCTGGTTGTGCTGCAAGCCATGACATACTTCTAGGCTGTACTGGCACATATGGAGGCACAGTCCTTTATAAAGGAAAAGGCCAAGAGGCACAAACTGGCTGTCAGATGGGGCAGGACAAGGCAAGAAAATCAAAGCCCTTTGCTGCTACTCTCTGTAGTTTTGCAGGACAGCAGTGGTGACCAAAGCACTGACTTCCTCTCAAGCCACTCCCTCATTACAAAAGGTACCAGTTAAACTATAGGTTAACCAGAGAGGAAAAAAAAGGGCATGACAGTCAAAGGGAGAGAGGGAAAAGACAGTGCACGAGCAGTAGGCTGTACATTTCCAGCTTTATACACCCCTTCCAATAACGGAGTGCCTAAGTGTTCAACTCCATAGAAGGAACTGCTGAAAGCACAGAGGTAGTGCACTGACGAGCAACACCTAAAATCACATCAAGCTTCCTGACAAGAAGCCTTATGAAAAGCAATAATCATCCTGCTGACCAGAGGTAGTGACAACCTGATGGCTGTGATCCTGAAATTCCGATATTACAAGAATACACATCTGGATTCAAAAACAAACTCCACAGATGACATTTAACCAAACACTTACTCCAAACAATGAGATGTATTCTCTTAAGCAGCGGAGTTTTCCTTACCCGGGCACACTCGCCCTTCCCAAAAATCTGGGGGATGGTTCCATACAGAGCCTGCAGAGTCATCAGCCCCTTCGCCGCGTGGTACAGGCTTGTCTGGTCACTGTCCAGGTAACATTCCTAAACAACAAGGGTTCCTGATGGAAGCTGTCCATCCCACACGGCCGCTTCTGCAGCAGAACACGGTCCGTGCAAACAGTTCAGAAGAGATGTAGGCTTGGGAAAAATCCAAGGCCATTGGCAAACACAGACCTCATCTGTGCTGTCACATAAATCATTTGATACCAATCACTGTAAAATGTGCCACTCTTGGTTTGATGGAAGGAAGACAGCCAGACCTGAACTGCAGTGAGCCTCTACCGGGGCCCAGCTGAGAACAGCAGCTTAGCAGAGCTGCTGACAAGCAGCTGCAAAGCTCCTGGCTGTGTTTCATAAGGCCAAGACAGCAAAGGAAGTCTCTCAAAAGTTTCTGTCCTAAGGTGCAGCACTCTCAGAAAACACACGTCATTTGTAACGCACAGCACTGCACACAGCTTCTCTGCTGCACGCTGACACGAACCGTGCTGGTTCTTTGTAATGACTGTGTTAAGCCAAGCACGTACCTTAAAGGCACTCTCAGACTCCATGGACAGCAGGTCCCCATCGAAGGGAATCAGGTCCAGGCTGTACTGCTCCCGGTGGACGAAGGAGCCCAGCACGCCCTGCTCCTTCAGCCACTGCTCGCACAGCAGGCTGCGGCGCGGCACGAAGAGGATGTGGAAGTCCCTCTGGGGAGAACGGGCTCTGTCTTCCCTGGAAGAGCCAGGGCAGGGGCACAGCAAGCGGTCACTCGGCAGCACAGGAGCCGGCACGGCGCGGGCGGAGGGCACCGAGCTCAGAGGCAGCCCGCATCGCCAACCTTCCCCAACAGATTTACCCGGGCCTCGGTGCGCACCGCGCGGCCGTACCTGCGCACGTTGTCCGTGATGATGTCCATCAGCTCCAGCCTGGGCCTCACGAAGAAGATGACGTTCCTGACGTCAGCCTGGGGCAGGCGGCCCGGCTTCAGCGTGAACATCTTCTCCACCTCATGCTCCTGCCGGCAGACGGCGCGTCAGCCGCAGCCGCGTCCAAATCCAACAGCGATCAAAAGAAAGACGCTCACCTTGAGCAGCGAGTACTGCGCGATCAGCCCGAACGGCCCGGTCAGGTACTCGTCCCACACGATGGCCTACGAGACGGACAAACAGGCACTGGGCCGCGCCCTCCCGTCCCGGCTGCCGTCC
Source organism: Odontophorus gujanensis (assembly GCA_013399175.1). Lineage (NCBI taxonomy): Eukaryota > Metazoa > Chordata > Aves > Galliformes > Odontophoridae > Odontophorus > Odontophorus gujanensis. The sequence continues at coordinate 121,051 of VXAB01012970.1, forward strand.
CTCCCCCACGGCCGCCCCACGCACCTTGGAGCCCGCGCACTTATCGAGGAACTCGCGCAGCTCCCTGCGCCCCGCCTCGCGCAGCGCCGTCAGGTTCACGCGTCCCGAGCTCAGGTGCGCCGCCATCGCTCCCGCCCGGCGGCGGCGGTCAGCTGACGCGTCACGTGACAGCCGAGGCGGAGCCGGGACGTGCGCGGCGGCGCCCCCTGGTGGGCGCTGGGGGAGACGCAGCGGGACGACGCCACGGAAACCGAACAGAGCGGAGCTAACGCTTTTTTTTTTCTCAAAATATAACTTTAATATATATATATGTATATATACACACACGCGCGCGCTCACTGTATAGAAGGTGAAAGAACGCAAAACCCCAAAACCAGAAGGCATGCCTCCAACTGCTCCAGGTGCGCACAGCTGATGGGTTTCTACCCACGGCAGCGCCTCACCCGGTTGTGCTGCACAGCCAAGGCATTGTCCTGCACGGCCACGGCACAGCGCAGCACTGCGGGCCCAACTGCAAGCAAACCGGTAGATGAAAATTAACACAACATAGTTCTCAACCCAGTCCAGTGTCAAAAAAAGCTTAAAAATCTAAATGTACAAACACAGCCTTAAAATGGTTTAGTGCAAATATGAAAATTAACAGCATAATTTTAAAGTATTTAAATAAGCTTTAATATAACTATAGTGCTTTGTTCCTATACATGTTTTCCCATCAACAGATCCAACAGCACGGGGGCACAACATGTTAGAGCTGAAACAAACCCAGACCCTGGGAAGAAACAGCATAAAGTCATCCATTAAATCATTCATTTATATATCACTTAAGTTTAATAAAGGGAAACGGGCACTTATTAATGGAGGAGGAAAATATTTATCCATTTACTGACTCTAAAGTGGATGGGCAAAGGGAAAGGGAGCGAGGGGGTCAAGAAACACCATCCCTTGTCCTGACATTCAGCACACAGAAATGCTGGCTGTGTGAAGTGTCCGTGGGCATGCAGCCGCGCCGTGTCAGAAGGTCTCATCATCATTACAGTCAGCTGTCCAGTGCCCAAACATCTCACAGGTGTCGCAGTAAGGCCGTTCCTCCCTCCTGCTGCCGTGGTATGCCGAGTGTGGAGGCTCCTCCAGCATCTGCGCCTGGGTCGGGCAGTCCTCGGTGTCGTGGAGATCAAAGCAGCCGCAGATGTCACAGAAGAGGCGAGGGGTCTTCTTGGACAGGCCTTCGTCCTCACTGCAAGACCAGAGCATGTCAAGCAGAGCAATTCTCTCTCTGAAAGGAGTGCTGCCTCCCTGCGCTCCCAGAAAGATACCTCACAATTACTGAAACTATGAAATACCACAGTGGTCATTAAAAAAATTGTTAGAAAAACTCTGCTGTACCCACAGTACCCACATGCCCTTACACTACAGTATTTACTAAACAAACTGCTCTGTGTAAACACACACACAGGCATTATCTGAAAAGAAGCACAGGGAAGCTAGTTTGTCCTCCTGACAGAAGACTCACAATTTACAAAATAGGTTTGCATTCTGTCTGTTTGACTGGATCTCCCCAACTCAGTGTAGATAATGGCAGCTTAAGAGCAAATACTCTTCTATGTAACTTGGAAAGAGCTGACCTCAGCCAAGACTGACAACAGATCCATTACAGACACCAGCACTTGTGTCAGTTAAGTACAGCAGATCATTCTGCACCACCCAGTACGCTGCAGTAATAGACTTCAATAGATTCAGTCTTCCTGAACTCACAAGGAAACAACGTGTTTGTCAAGCAGCTGAAACCAGGCTGATGTGTTGTGCAGCTGACAGAACTGACTCCTACCAGCACCTCCCAGCACAAAGCCAAGACTTCCCTTTAGGACTTATACCTGTCATAGTTGATTGTCTCCTCTTCATTGCCACTGAGGGCTGCTTCACACATTCTTTGTATTTTCAAGTTCAATTCTTCATTTCTCCTTTGCAGATCTACTATCACTGAATTCAGGAAGTCAATCTGTGACAATGAAGAACAAGAACAGTCAGAAGGTGGAGAACTGCGTGCCCACAGAAAGCAAACACCACAGGAGAGGCCCTCAAAATGACAGGAGTTAATGGGTCTCAGCCCACCACCAACAGATGAAGCTCTTTTTCTAATGTTACTGTTTCAGCATTAATGCCCCAGCAGTGTAATACTGATATGAAGTGCATCTCTGTCCCTCTGGACCTGTTGCTCAAGTGGGGTGCACCAGGGGCTGCCAGGTCACGCCCTGAGCAACCCCCGTGGTGGCAGAGGGACAGCACAGTGCACCCACACAGCACTTCCTGAGCAACTCCAAGCAGACAGTACCACACGAGTACTGCTGACACTAATCAAGAAATGCCTGGCAAATTATCACTGTGAATAAAATAAAAAGTAAGGCAAGAAGTGGAACAAACCTCTTGCTGATCAGAAGAAAGCATTGGCATCAGCAGGTGAATTCAGGGAGGGGAAAAAAAAGAAATTGGTGGTTACTGAATTGGTTAATTGCACTGCTTCTGACCTCTGTACAGACTATGGCACGAGGAAGGACTGTTTTAATCAGTATGATCAGCTCCGGATATTTAACAAGAACTTCTGTCATGGTCACTTCTATTCTAACCATGCATTCTTGTCGCAGGCAGCCTGTTGCACTGCTTTCACCATCATCGTACTCTTTGATACATATTTTTCCTGAATCCGTTACCAAGCACGTGGTAACAGAGCAGCTGCTTTACCCCCAGTTCTGCTTGCTTCCTCGTGTCATTCTAGCCACTGACAATTCCCTTCAGAAGCAGGTGAAAACAAAAAGCTGTCTCTCATAGTCCTGACTTCCAAAACCTGCTAAGAACAGTATGAATTCGCTCTGCCTATAGACACACTGCAGTTTTAGCTTGCTGATGTTTCAGATCAAATACCTGCTTATCTTCTGCACTGTCATCCTGAAGTAAATTAGCAGCAATGTCACCTTTAAAGAGAAACAAAAAAGTAAGGCATAAACAACCGGTAATTTAAAGGATGAAACATCCAATGGCTTAGTCACAGACTGGAAACAGTGGACTATCTCATTTTAACTATGCATCTAACAGCTGCAAAATCTGCACGATTAAAGCTGAAAGCACAGAGAAATAAAGCAGCTCTCTCTCTTACCTGAGGGGCTGGTTACAGGTAATGGCTGTTCACTGTTTTCCTTGAGTTTTTGCTCCAAGGTCTTCACCTTTTCCTCAAGTTTCAGCTTATCAGACTCCAGTGACTTAACTACTGACTGTAAGGTTTTTGCAGAAGCATTTTCTCCACGGAGCACCGTGATCTGTAACAGTTATTTGAGAATGTTTAGGTCTTCCAGAATGAAATGGAAGCACAAAGGCAACGTGTTTAGAACTGAACTGCCACTGCAAACACAGACCAGCACCCACCTAACTGGGCATACACAGACACCTGAAGATTTAATTCTAGGGTTTAACTATGCTGAACTGATAAAATAAATCAGCCAACCCTTCAGCTCCAAGTCAGACACTGCTAGCCATGGGATTAAGACGCGTCCTGCTTTCCCTCATTTACCTCATTTCTGAGTTTTTCCAGTTCCTCATCTTTCTGTGTGATCAAGGCACTGGTATCACTGATGGATTTTTGTAAAGATGCTCTCTCTTCATCAATTTCTTTTTTTAATGTCGATTCTCTAGAAGAAAACCAAACACAACCAGGAATCGTCTCAAGAATGAGTTAATGTCGCTGCCTACAGAAATTTAATTTCAAGTACGAGGACACCATAAGAAGTTGTTCTTGAAAACAAAGATCGGTTCTGTACGTAACTGAGATTTTGTATCTGTATAAACGCGTCAGATGTCACAACTTTGGAAACAAAGCAAGAAGTTTACCTAGGGAGCACATGCCAGAATCTGCATATCATCGTATCCGTTTGAATTTAAAGAAACAAGTTATCAGACAGGGGAGGTACGGGGTAAGCAAACACGTCGCACAATGTTCCACCAAGCCTAACATCAGAGTTTTGTTACTTCTTGAAAATTATTAACAAGCAACAAAACATACATGCAAAGCTCACTCTACGAGTTGTCATGCAAAGCACTGATGATGCTGGAAATATCAGATGGTCCTCACTAATTTCAGTAACATTATTTCCTGAAACAGATACTTGGAGTGTTTCTAGGCTTTAACAACTCCCATTTCACAGAATTCCATGTGGGATTTGTTTTAATTCATGAAAGGTTTCGAAAAGAAATCCTCCCAAGCAGGCACAAACCCTTTCTGTGTACACACACCCTGGCTTCCCAGCTTTTTCAGTTATCTAATGAAAAGGAGAGATGACTTCTGCCCACATTCCCTGCCCTGCTAGCGTCCTTAAGGCATCACCACAATGACGTCCTCACACAACTGCTCACAGATCTCCCTGAGGGTCACAGGAGACACTCTGCTGAGCAGCTGTCCTCTGATGGAAGGACTTCTGCTACAGAAATTCTGTACAAACTAAAAAGGCTTTTGTTTAAAAAAAAACAAAATCAAAACAAAAAAGGGCACACACACAAAAACCCATTTCCTGCTATTCCACAATCTGTGTTTACTCATTTAACGGAGAAATCTGCTTCTGAAAGCACCACCAGTGCCTGGCAGCTGTCAACTCTCCAGGCCCCTGAAGACAAAGCCAGGTCTCTACATGACTCCAGACATCTCTGGTCAGACGACCATGGTCTCACAGCTCAGAAGTTAGCTACTTTTCTTCCTCCGAGCTCTGAGAGCTGATGAGAGCTAAGCTGGTGGAATGCACACCCACAGAGACCACACGACACAGAGATTTCGTTTCAGTGACATACAGAACTCTCTGTGCTCAAGGGACTAAGAGCAGAACACATCCCTGTGTGACAGAATGCCACAGGTAGGGGCAGCTAACAGGTCCAAACTGCAATTTTTTGTATCCACAGTATCTACAGTTAGTGAGAGCCATGATACCCAGAGCATGAAATACAGTGAACCTCAGTGACTCGATAAACAGGAACTCAACAAGGAGAGCACAGTTAATGAAACTCCTCCACTGTTCAGATTATACTCAGAAAAGCAGCAGCAAGTGGAGAATCTGGGGTTTAGAAAAGCTGATGCAGTTACCAAAAAAGAACCCAAGGGGTGATTTTTGTAATGACAGAATTGATCTAAGGAGAAACACAACAAATTGCAGACTGCACGATCTCGCCTTGAATATGAGTTACGCTCCTGTCAACAAAAAGGGCAGTGGCATTTAGCAGACCTCCTCATGGTCCTGTATCAAGTCTGATTCAACAGAACACTGAAGCATGACAATCTCAGCGTTCTTAATAGCATTACTCACACTCTCTAGCCTAACCCATGTTTTTAAATGCCATGAGTGTGGGAAAATAACACCCTGCAAACATACAGGACACTGCTGCCCTCTGCAACCCACAGAGCTGCAATGGGAAGGAACTTTTGCAGGATGCTCCTCATGAGCTCTCTCCTACCTGAGACTTTGCCCAGGTTTTCCTGTTGCTCTGCACACAGCATTAAAAGGCAGATGGAAACCCCAGTGACTTAGCTCATGCTCAAGAACTTGTTATTAAGCCACTGTTTCTGCTGTTTGGTCAGATCCTCATCTTAGAGATGAAGGCCAGACATATGCTTTCTGTACAAATATGGTGGATTGCCATTTGTTGGTCTTGTAAAAAGGAACCACAAGAATTCAGGAGGTTCGAAAAGGTAAACAGGTTGCAAACATATAAATATATGTTTATATATAGGAGTTGAGAATACTGTAACACAAGGGGAAAGAAATAAGAGTGGGATAGAGGAGAGAAAGCAAGAAGGGTTGACAGGTGGGGGGGAAGGAGCTTGTATTACAGCATTGTTTTTTCTTTTACAGAGCAGACTGCAGAAGCAATCCTTCACAGCTCCAGTTAGAGGGCCTCTAAAATGCACACACTGGATAACCTACAAATACAGCAGGCATATCTCATTAATTACTTAAGTGGGGATCACAGTTCACTTCCAGCATCAGCACAGAGCCTGCCCCACTGATGCTCTCAGCTTCAGCATCCGTAGTGCTGCAATTCGAATGAGAGGAACACATCCAGTGCAAGGGAAACAGAGGGAACTTAAACTTCTCCCCTGGAAGTTCACATCCAAACATCTGCTTGCCAGTAGGGATCTTTAAAAAACTGTCACTTCACGTGCCAATTTAAAACCCCACTCTCAAGGGGAGGAAAAGCCATATTTTGAGTGTTGTGTAGAAATCACTGGAGACAGATGGGGTTGTTTTGTTTTTTTTTTTAACTGGATAAAAACCCATCACCCAGATTCTTCCCTTACCACAAAAACCAGACATTCTAAGAACGAAGCAGGTACCTTAAAGTGTTACTGGGCAAGCTTTAAAAATGCAAGATAACAAGAACCAAACGTTAGAAACATGGAGTAGAAATGCCAAGTACCATAAGGAAGAACTACATTTGCACACCCATGGGCTTTTTTTTTTTTTTTTGTAAAAAATATAANTTTTTTTTTTTTTTGTAAAAAATATAGACTTTATATATATGTGTATATATATATATATATAGCTGAGTATTTTACAAAACAAAAGCAAGACACCAAGGGACAAAGGCAGCCAAAATATGTACAACAGCTATACTTAAAAAAAAAAAAGTTATTTATTATAACGTGGATAGACTTTCTTGAGTCTTACCATTAAAGACACACAGATATAGCAAAGGAAGCAAGGGTAGGAAAGGGAAGAGAGAGGAATGAAATGAGTATCGATAAATAGCGCAAGCTCAAAGACAGTCAGACAGTTAGCAACCCACAATGAACCTAATGAGCTGAAGTAACACAGAACCCCATCAGATCCATAGCTACTGATCTCCTGTCACTGCTAGCTGAACTTTCACACACAGTTGCTATGTTCCTGTGGTGGAATGGAAGGAAGGTGGGAGAGCTACTGCTGGAGGTCTGACCTAACTCAATTAAGCAGATGAGTCTGTTTCACTATTTCACATTCTTAAGACAAAAGGAAGAAACCACCGCTCAACACCATCTTTAGTGGGATTCGGGAATTTAGAGAGACACTTTTTTGTTTAATTAGTTCCTCATTCAGCCTGCTTTTGTTGGCAAATAACCATAGGCTTCCATTTTTAACCCCTCATGGTTTGCTTCAATGACTCTGACCTGCTTTGTTTTATCTTTTGTATTGGAGTTTATTCAACACCAAAAAGAAATGTCATTAAAGTCAGCCAAAATTTGGGCATCTCATTGTAACCAGAAGTGAAGGCAGATGGACCTGCCAACCTGAAAGCAACGTTAACATTCACTTTAACCATTTCAGATCCATGTCAGCTATTTCAGGCACTTCACACAGAGTAAAAACAGGTACAAAATTAACTGCTAAGTGCATGCGTGATGCAGACATGGCAGATCTAACTCAGGAGAAGGAAAATCAGAGCCACACATCTTGCCCTTGATATCTAACTATAGAATTTGTGTTCTAACGTGTATAAATAGTGCTTATGCTATTATGCACAGCTAAAGACCCTGCGATCCAATTCATGAGGCCAATTAAAGCTAGAACTGCAGCTGCTGACTTTTCTGTCTATATAATGACTAATAAAACTGCTGCATTCTCTAAGAAGGCTTTAGCTTGTGTAATATCCTATGTCCTTCAAGAGAAGGGTGAGATGTAATGGAGCATGCATCACCTTCCACCAAATAACAGATTATTAGGGAATAAAAACAGACTCTGTATATTCTGAGTAGCCAAGGATGTACATGGACACTGAGTGCTGTTAGTGCTGGAAATTATAACACGGTCTTGTTTGTTTTTCTTGGGGCACATTTGGTGTCATGGAGATCTGCCCCTTTTTCTAAGAATTTGCATAATTACTTTTGAAAAGGCAACACTTGTCTAAGCACACAGGGGTGCACAGCCAATTCCTGAGAACAGCAGCAGGATGGTACGTTTTGTGACTTGGGACCTTCTACTGAACTGCAGTTTACAAACGGATGCCCCAGACACCCAGGACAAATCTCCTGGTATTTAATGACAGTGCTGAATGAACTGCAATAACTGCGGATACGGTGAAATTCGTATCTCAAAATGATCCAACAAAGGCTGAACAACAGCCTTTATTTATTTATTTTAATATCAATCCCTATCATCCCTTTTTTTTTTTCCTCCTTAAGAACCTGACTGGTGAGGATCTGCATCTGTGACATTTATCAGACTGATGAACAATCTGAAGAGGACTGAAAATGAACAAATAAAGAGGAAATGGTAACTACCACTTCTTTTCTTATATTTTCTGCTATTAATAATTACATTTTCATCTCCCTGTTTATAAAGAAATGTGGAAGATACCTTCTGTAAGCCCAGACTGCATAAAAACCTCAATTCTTTTAAATACCATATAGTAGAAAAAATTGCTCTTTTTTGGCTTTTCTTTCTGTATTATTGTTTTGCCAACTTTTCTGTAGGACTGCTATAGTTAGAAGTGTCAGAAAAAAATACCTTACCTCTTTTTCATCTCTAGTAACTGGTTATTGAGTACTGATCTCTCCTCTTCCAGCTAAAACACAAACACAAAAAGCCCACGGTTAATACACAAAGGGTTATTTCCTTATAACGTATCAGAACATAATGTTCATAAAACAGACATGGGAGAGGCTACACAGTACACACATCCTTAAAGAGATTGATTTTCTTCTAGGACAATGCAGGCACAGACCATTTGGTGACCAATGTTAGCTGGTAAGGGGCCATTACTGCTTTCAGGTGTTCTGAGGCCCTGTGCACACAAGAGTGTGAAGCACAGCAACAGAATGGCTCTTGGCCCCATGCACACCACACAGAACTGTGAGTATTTGCATTCCCAGCTGTCAAGTTTCACCCAGTATTCATGAATTTTGACCTGGCTAACTGTACTACTGAATCCCTGTATTTGCTATTGCAACAACCAGGAAAACTGTACTGCTGATCTGAGTCGGTTGCTGTACCACTATACAGAGATGAATTATTCATCCCTAAAGCTGTTGTTGGTGTCTATTACTGCATCCCAAACCTGGGACTCTGCAGGGCCGTCACAATGAGCAACTTCCACTGAAAACAGTGTCCCTGGGGTGGGGTCCAAACAGAGGAGCACACACAGCAAGCAAATAAAAGACCACCAACCAACCACATCACAACCACAACACCCCCACACAGATGACACACTGAAGTAACTGAGAACTTCTGAGAATGTCTGAATTAAGTATTTTTAAGGCCAATTTTTTTTTCCCCACCACTCCACCTCTTTTCTCTCCTTTCTGCTCACTCACTGCCCATGCACGTCAGAACAGCCTTCAACACTTGTGAGATGCTCCAAGACGGGAGCAGAAACCTTGCATCCCTCATCCTTTTTATCTTTCTGGTTGGCTGTGGAGGGAGGAGAGATTTTTGTGCAGAACAAGGCAGAAGCAGATAACAGAGACAGGTAAAGGACAGCAAGATGCTCAGTCTGCTCTCTCACTTGCCTTGGAGCAGACTTCTCATGTAGCTTTAACAAACGATGGTGCAGCTCAGCTGATAGATGTTTCTACAGTTTTCCAATGAAATTAAAATCCCTGGACTAGCCTGAAGCTCCCAAAATGCCACAGCAAATACTCTGAAGCCAGAAAAGCTCCCCAAGCTCAGTATCTATCTGACTAGGAATCTTTAACTAATTACACACAGCTAATTATTTATGAATCAATATAGAAAACCACCCCTCAGCATCTTTAGGCACTTTAACCTTTAGATGTCAGGATAAATCATTCATGAAAGAGTATTCATTAATTTTGCAAAGTGTGTCACATGCAGCCACAGATTCACTAACCCAATTGACTAGCAGCACACTTAGAATTTATAGTTACCATAGTGACTGCTCAAAATACTTAAAACATATGCCTGCTATCTTTCTTACTGCATTTTAATACAGAAGCCCTGCTACATTTTGTGCTTTCCTCCCTACTGTCCAGTTTTTCAGCATCTACTGTATGAAATGCAGCTCCACAAACAATGCTGCTCTAAGACCTCTTCTTTCCTAGCATCAGCACTCATTCTTAACTACTACAACACTTAAACCCAACTGAGTAGTTCTGCATAGCAGCATTCTTTCAGTCCCCACAGACAGCGTGAAGCAAAGAAGTCCTAACAGTACTGTAATTTGGTGCCTAAATGTGTTCATTCAGAATAAAAGTGTTGTGGGAATCTGTGTGATTACATTAACCTGAGACAGGCAGAACAAGTTGGCTTTATGTTTAGGGTTAGGTAAGATCCAAAGGGAGCACGAAAAGAAGTTGCATTCCCAAGGGTAACAGCAGGTCTCCATCAGGCAGCACTGGTTAGTACTTTATGTGCTCTGGGTGGACACAGAATGCTCTCTAGGACGATGTATATCTCCCATTCAAGGAGCCAAGAGATATAAAACAGCTCTGGGCAGATACATACGTATCAATAAGAACTGAACAATACCAAGTTCATTGTGTAGCAGCCTGGAACGGAACCTGCCTTCTGCACGACACCAGTTTGCATCTGTTCCTTTTGCCATGCAGAATTCCCTCGAACAACCAAGGCCTCTCCCAGACTGCTAAGAGGCCATACAGTTCACTGGATCAAATATTACATTTCAGAAATGCAACAGCACTCCCACATTCCCGAAGTCCACATTGTAAAATTGAAGGTAAACAGACTGTTTCTCAAGCTCTAGCAGACTTTCCAAACGCCAGTTATGGGAGCCATCTGCTCATGGACAGAAAAGGTCGTGGTGAAAGGGAACTGAGAATATCCCAGTTTGCAAGGTGATTGGGTCTCTGTGCTTCACAGACCTGGCACTGAGATAGGATCCCTGCTGACATCCACAAGGCAGACAGGACACAGACACCAAGACTGCTCTGCGAGTTCACCTGGAAACTACGTGAGGCCACAGTGAGACTGCATTCACCTCGTGGGCTGGAGGGCCCCTTCCTTCAGGGACTTTCTGACTATCAATTCTGGCTATTTAGGATAGGCAGAAAGGTTTGACCGATGTCGCTGACTCCTTTTCAAGTTACAACTCTTTCTGAAAATAAAAGGTTGCCTCAAAGATTCTGAAATAATTTAAGAAAACATGTGGGAGTGGGGAGCAGAGCTCCCACTGGCTGTTTAGGATGACAGCATTCTCTTATCACATCACTACTCAGATGCATCATGAGTCAGTGGCTGAGCCCACACGTCTGGGACTCAGGTTAATCATCTCCAAAGGCTCATCAGGATGAAGAAGCTCATGCATTACTCCTAGCAGCAGCCAAAAGGATTTAGAAACTTGCTAGATCTGTAGTTACTCATCCTCAGTATTTCAAAGCAGGTTAGGTTCCTCGGGGGAAAAGCCAACCTCCTGTCTTCAAAAGCATGAGCCTGCGTTACGGGATGGAAGACATCTCTTCCACTGCCACTGAGAACAGGCATACAGAAGAGCTCTCACAGAAAGCCACTACGTACAGCCATGCTCCACTCTTGCTTTTAGTCTAGATGTTCCTTAGATGCCTTTTTGGTGCAGTTATCACAGGAAATGCTCCACAAGAAAAGAAACTGCCATATACAATGGATGTAAACCCAGTGTCTCTTTGTCAAGTACCAGTGTTATAAGCTGTATAACTGAGCCCATACTTTAGGATTCCAACATGTCTATGTATAATATTAAAAGAAAAATTAGTGTTTTTTCCTATAAACTATAAAAAAGAACAAAAAACACCTCACATCAATTCTAGTCCTCCAGTTCCAATACCTGATTGCAGCACTGATCATGTACAAGCACAGCATTGTGTCTAAGTAAGCATATACATGCGCAGTGCTTTTTATAGACTCCAAACAAGTAGTTTTAAATAGCATTCTGCAAGACATCCTAAATATTCTTTTTTACATGGGAAGAGAGAGCAAGAATAAGGAGAAGAATTAAACAGATATATTTCCTTAGTACTGCTTAGTCGGAAATTTTAGTTGTATAATAACACTACTCCGGACAGAACGTGTCTGTTAATACATTTGGCTACATCACATTTAAATTCTGCTTATTTCCAAGCCTCCTGAGTATCCTTTGTAGGTTACACAACCTTCTGTTAGCCTGCAGCTCTAACCTCCCAGTGCAAGTGGTTTCCAAATTTATTTTAAAACATTCTCAGAACAACTCATCTTTCAATCACAAGCATGCAGTGCAACGTCACCCAGACATCAGTGGAAACAGCATGTACCACACTTTCACCACAGGTCAGGAAACGTTCCAGCCACTCTACCTTCTGATGACTTGTGACTTCGTCCCTGCTCCTGCCCAGCTCCTCGGCAAGTTTCACGTTCTCCTCTTGCAAAGCTGCGAGCTGCTGGGACTTCTGAGCAGCTGCCAGCTTCAGCGCTTCGCTGCGAGGACAGAGAGTGCATTGTTACCATAGGAACGAGGGAGGCAAGAAAAAACTGTGGGAGAGAACCAGCTTCACAGCTTGGAAAAATACATCTAGGTCACGTGCCTGGTGGGACTGATAAAAAAGCTGACGAGCCATACCTCGGCTGCACACAGACAGGTTTAACCCTGAAAAGCAGCAGCAGCAGCACAGAACAACCTCCTCCTCCTCCTTTACATGCACTGGACACTCAAAGAAAAGCAGGGTGAATTCAGCCTGCTCGTTCTGCACATTTCCAGTGGTTATCAAGCACTTGGATGTAGGAATATCCCTCACAGTGACTGCTGCTGAGCTTCACAGCCCAGACTTGCTCAGCAATGAACGTGGCTGAGCACTCTGCAGTTAAAGCAGAACTGTTTTTAAAACACAAAGAAGCTCGTGGTCTGCACCCAAACTGAGAACGTGTGAGACCATGGGGTCAGCTGCTCCAGCCGTGTTATTACTCAGTTACAAAAACAAACAACAAAACAAAAACTGAAGTGTATTTGCAGGTTTCATTTTGCTACTAATACATGTCATTTCCTTCAAGTAAGTTTATTTTTGACTTATTTTTGCCCGCCCGTGAGACAAGTGACCAACACAGGTTCTTAGAATATTTGAGCATGTCTTAAAAAAAGGAAAAACGTATGCATAATTTCATCACATGGCAACTTTTATGACTGTGTTTTGTTTTCAAAAAAAGGAGTCTCAGTGCTGCTATGTGCCAATATTACAGAGAGTTAAACCCTGACCGGAATATTAAAAATACTTGTGTGGCTGTGGGAGGCAGGAGAACCCAGAAGTCAGAAATGTACTCAAGCACTTCAAAACAGAAGAACTCTATGGGCTGTTACTGGGAACAGTTAAACAAAAGGAAGTCTGATTTACCTTTAGAATTTAGCACGTAACATGACTTAAGATTTTCCAACCATTTCCTCAACCTCTGATCTCCAGCTACACCACATTTTAGTTATCTACTTCTTGACCAGCTTTCAATCCACCTGGACTTGGATTAAGCAGCTGGCTCTCCTCACTGAACACTGATTCAAAAGATCCTGGTATGAATACACTTGCTGAAGCAGGAGCATATCTGTTTGTCACCACGACTGTTTGTTCAAACCAGCCTTCTCTTGAAAATATTACAGTCTAATATATTTTGTCCTTCCATGCAATCAGTCTGCTAGCCCCACACTGCCCCGGCATTACAGAAATGAATATTTTGCTTTGGCATTTCCCATGAGCGTGGAGGAAGGCAGGAACTGCAGACAAAATCCCACCTTCCTTCTGTGGGGTTGCTCTCTATTTAAGCAGGTTTTGAAAAGCAATTAAAGAATGGTCACACAGAGAAACTAAGTATTCATTCTGTGAGCAGATTTCCTTTGTGTCCTGCATTGACCTCAGAGCAGCAGTGAGAACTGACACAAAATTAACTGAATTAATTAATAACAACAAGTAACCATGGATGCTCTTATCTATCAGCCCAAATTCTGCACTCCATCTCTCAGCATGCAGGCTGGAACACAGGCTTGTGAGTTCATGCGTTACATCTCAGAGCTGGGGGACCTGCAGCTCCTGGACAGCAGCAACAACGTGGCTGGACTTCTGTTCACAGTGGCACACTTCGGTACAGTAACACTGCACATAATTATGTCAGATGCTTTGTGGTTACTCTGTGTACAGTGCTACACATTACAGTACATAAGTATTAGTCTCTCAGGTGGTAAGTGACCAACTCTAATTCTAAGTATTTATATCTGTGGTATTTGTATGGTACCAATAGAAAATAAGAGCACAGTATGGCAACTGGAGAAAACCGAATATGGTCATCAGGGGAGAGAAAAGCAGAACCCAATCTTCTATAAACAAAACCTCTTAAAACTACCAGACATTCCAAGTACACTTTTAAAGAAGTACTGTTTGGACTTGATTACAATAAAGCTTTTAAAAATTATTTAGTGCCCTCAGGTGGCAGAACGAGATACTTCCTCCAACAACCAAATTATTTCACAGTTTGAATGAAGGATTTCTTCAGTAACGTTTAGAAATTCAGGAGCAACATTCCAATTTCAAGCTACACGCACATCAAACCAGTATCTAATTTTGAATAAATATCTGCTTTATAAATAAGGATACCAGAGAAGTACTGACTTTTTTTTTAAGAAAGGTAAATGTAACCACAGAGTAAAGGTTCAACAAATGTACACTGAAATACTTACAATTCTTTTCTAAGTTCTTCCACTTTCTTGTTCTCTAGGTTCAGAAGCTCCTTTGATTTACTGAGTTCCTCTTCATTTTTCAAGTTGTTTTGTTTAAGCATGTCCAACTTAAAGAGGAAAAAATACTAATTACACAAATGAACTCTGCTGTCCTCAGGTGTATCACTCAGAAAAGTATTCGGGAAGATAGAGGTCTGAGCTGAGCTGTTCCTTTTTGTCGTTTTTATTCATTAAATTAATTCAGACCATTTGTACTGAGAAGCATTTGTCCAACAGAACAGGTTGAGCTTTTCAGAATTGAAGTCCAGAGCACAAAGAATTCAATCTCCTCTCCAGAGCAGCTTACAGTAATCTCATGTATAGATCCTGGTATAAAAGGTAAAGCTCCAAAGCACCTCCATTTTAAATGCTACGCAACTCAAAGCGTTTTCTTTTTTTAATAACTCAATACTTCCTGTGGAAATTAGCTCTCCCCTCTGATATTTATTCCTCTAAAGTAACTGATCAGATGTTCTCCTTTACCATACCTTAATTTCTGAGAAATAGAAGGCTGAATGTTGTGCTTGCAACCGTAAGAAATCGATTCCTTCTGGAGATCTTGTTGCACAGGTCAGACTGCTGCTTATCTATTTACTGAGCTTGCATCTATCACTGAAATCCCACAGGCTTTACTTGTTTGTATTCACCAACACATTATATTACATAACAGATAATCTTCAGCCACTCTCATGGCATTACAGAACCCTGTGCTTGATTTTCCTCTTTTTTTTTTAATCCCAAAAGGAACTCCTGCCATTATTAACGTCACTGCCTTTAATTCTCATGCCATCAGATCTCCTTGGAAAACATTACTGCTTCTGAACATGCTGTGGCACTTATGTTAGCCCAGCTGTCCACTACCCATTCTTAGGAGAGCTGCACAAGATGAAACAGTGATCAGAAAGGGGCCACGGAGTGCTCCACACCTGCAGGAAAGCTGCCAGCTGGATGTTAGATGAAGATACTCTGGGGTCGAAGAGTGCAGAGAGGATTAGTGAATACATTCTCCCTGCCTTCAAACCCTGATGGATGACAAAGTGGGGGGGCACACACTGAACCACAGGTGCTTAGAGGAATGCTGCACTTGTTGGACTGTAAGTTCTTTGGGACAGCTGAGCTCGTGCTTCTGTGCAGCACACAGATCAGGGGAATGTGAACCTCGTCAGACCTTGCAGCACTTCACTGCAGTGTGAGGCTGCACCCTGCACAACCTCAGGGAACCAAAGCATCAGTTTGAGTTGTGTTTCATACAAGAAAATGAACAAAGCCTAGAACACATTTCACATACTACATAGACACTGCAAGACAGACCAAATCACTTACAAGCTAGGCAATAGTTTTCATATAAGAGTATTTAAATATGATTACTTCATTCTGCAGCTTCTCGTTTGTCTGTCTAGAGTTCTCCAGAGATGCCAAAGTTTCAATCTTTTCTTGGTGAATTGCATCCTTCTCTTTGGTCACCTTCTCCACGGTCTGTAACACTTCTTCTGCCCTTTTGTCAGCCTAGGTATAAAGAGGGGGTGGAAGGGAAGAAAGTATTACCAGTCTGAAAGCAAAAGAGGAACCACAATACTTTATGCACAGCTCCACTGTTTGCCAGCTGCTTTCCAATTAAACAAGGACTTCAATGGGAATTTACTTGCACTCTGAAGCTGCATAAAGTATAAAAATAAGTGGACATGAGTGGATTCACCTTCACACAGATATCAATTGGAATCTCATACTTGTGTCACCACAGAGGAAGCGCATTTCTTCTTTTTAATGACCTGGATTTCTCTTTACCACCACTGAGACTGCTCTCAGATTTCTGAACACTTCAGAGCAGTAGCTCAGCAGATATTCACTTCCAACAGACTGCTCTATTTTCAGATAATGTGAAATCAGAAAAAATGCTAAAAATGTGAGAATAAGTTAAAAATTAACTAACAAATGAAGCCAATGAACACATGGTTTTAGTGTTGTTCATTATGTCCTCATAAAATGAAATAATTCAGAACTATGTTTTAATACCTAGGCAGGCATCATGCATTCCTGTAGGATATATTGATTCCGTTTTCCATTACAAATGATTTTAAGGGCTTCAAGCCAAATTAAAATTCAAAATACTATTCAGAATTTGTTGGTAGTGAATACATAACAATTCTTTGAATAAAAAGAACACAGTAGATGCCAATATCTGGAATTTAAATGGTTCTCCTGCATGGTTTTTCTAATGCAATGACATTTATGGGAGCAGTATTGTTTTATACTTTTGGAGTAACTCAGATTTGTAGTTTGTTGCCACTCCTGTAGCTCTTAAGCTGCAAAGTACTTCAGAGGAGCTGCCCAGATTTCCTACTAGATTCAGAAAACAAAACTTCCTTTTATTCACAGTTCATGCTGTTTTCTTGCAACATTCAGCGACAACATAGGTTCCTAGATTTAGAAATTATTTTAAAATAACTGTTATAAATGAAATTCTTCTTAGCTCTTCCTTGAGGGCTTCAATGGAATCTCTGAGTGTGGTATTCGCTTGGACCAGAACTCTGTTGGCTGAAAAGTCCAGCTCCTCTTCTCTCTTCGTATCAGAAACAGTGTTTTCAGAAGTGTTCTTCTCATCAAGAAGCTCAGAGTATTTTCTCTCCAACTCATCCTTCTCTTGCAGAAGAGCTTCACTGTGCTTTTCCAATTGCAGTGACTTAGAAAAAACAGATTCCTTCTCCAAGTTCAATGCATTTATTTTCTCAGTAAAGGCTCTCTCAGCAAGCACAGCATCTGCTGTGGCCTTAGTGAGCTTTTCAGTAATTACCTTATTTTCATTTAGTAGTTCCTCCCTTTCAGCCAAAGCCTTTGTTCCAATGCAAAAAGAGCCTCTTTCTCTTGAAGCAAATGAACACATTCAGAGTTAGATGCCTCTCTTAAGGATTTCATTTCCTCAAGAAGATTAGAGAGACTAGAAAGGGAAGCCTTCAGCTCCCTACTGCCTTTTGTCATCTTTTCAAGTCCCTCATGTTCAGTCTCTAGTTCCATTTGCATCTCCTCTCTTCTCACTTTTAATGCCTGGTTTTCATTAACAGTATTGGCTACACTCACACACAGCTCTTCTTTGCTTTTAAGGAGCATCTCCTTCTCAGCCCTGATTTGTCTGCAACAGACAGTTTATTTTATTTTTTAAAGCTATATGTGTACTTTTAAGATCCAAGTGTTTTTCTTGGTCTGAATCTCTCTCTGCAGTCAGAGTTGACACTTCTTGTAGTAGCTCTCTTTGATTTATAGCCAGGTCATCATAAGAATTTTGCAGCTTCTGAATGACATCATCTTTGTCTTTAACGACTGTGTCATTCTCTTACAAAAGCTTCTTCTGATAATGCTCCAGTTCTTCCCATTCCTTGATATGTTTCTGATGTACCACATCCATAGCATCTTTGCTGGCCTGAAGCTCTTTCAATGGTTGCAGCAAGGTTGACTCTGAAGATCGGAGAGCATCATTCTTTGAATTACCTTCAGAAGATCTGCCTGTATTGTCTCTATTTCAGAGAGCAATTTGCTTTTCTCAGAAATCAGTGCTACATTTTCTGTGCTTTCCTGATGACTTTTGGCCTCAGCTTCTTCTTTCTGCTTTAGAATTGTTTTTACTTTCTGAATTAAGTTCTTCATTTATTGCCCAAAGCCCTTCTCGGTCTTGCTGAACTAACAAAATCCTGGACTCCATCTCTAGCAGCTGTGATTACAATGACTCTCTCTCTAATTCTAGAGTATTTCCCTCCTGTGCCAGAGTCTCCTTTTCTGATATTAAATCCCTCATCTTGTCTGACATTAGTTCAATCTCTTTTCTGGCTGATGCTAACACAGAGCTTAAGGACTAAAGAAATAAAGTCAGGGAGAAGGGAAAACAAAAATGAAGTCAAAGCAGACAAATGAGAAATGTGGATTAAGAGCAAACAGTGCTACTGTAACTTCAGTTTTAAAAAGAATGTGTACACGCTGCCACAGAGCCCCTCTGCAAACTGAACTGTGACATGACACCGATAATATTTCACTACAAAACATCCACAAGACAATATTTTGGTGGTTACATTAAAAATATCATGGTTTGAAGGCTCCTCCACATGAAACCTCATTGTGTTTTTTAAACTGCTCTCAATGAATTTTCCAAATGAAAATGGTCAGAAAGAAGAGCTACAGAATGGTTTCATCAGAATCTAAGTTAAAATGCACATTAGATTGTGCCTCCAATTCCCAAATAAACCTTCTATAACTAATTCTCCCCAAGATTCTGCCCAAGAAATGTTGCCATAACTTTTTTAATTCAAAACCCCACATCAGTGATGTACCTAAAAGTTGACTTATCCACCAATTAATACACTGAACGTTTTGCTGGAGCATAAAACACATTATAGCCACTAACTAATCTGGGATGAAAGCAAGCAGCAATGTCAAGGAATACTTCATGGGTTACTTCATGTCATACTTCATGGATTCTTTCATAATCTAGATACAGTAACCAGATGGTTGGGTGTGCTTCATTTCCCTGATCAACATGAACCTACCATGGCAAAATTCATAACAAACACTGCAAATAAACTTCTATAAAATGGCGAAGGCAGGAAAAAACATAAACCAATGAGTCACTGAAATACGAAGATTTGAACTTGAAACTACTTGCAAAGTAACAAAGTATACATACTTTAGCCTGTTCTGCTTGCTTTTTCAGCTCCTCAGCCTGTGTTTCCAGTTCATCATTCTTCTTTTGTGCAGTTTTTAGTGCCTCTTCAGCATCCAACAAGCTCTGCTTAAACCCTTTGATATCTGCATCATGTTTGGTGATCATCTCAGAAGTCTCTTTTTCATACTTTGCCTGAAGATCCTTATACTGATTTTGACTGGTCTCCATTTGCTTTTTCTAACAGAAAATGAAACAGTTGGAACACAGTTAAAGATGCAGTGATACATCATAGTAACTGTTCTCCACACAGTTAGCCAGTTCTTCTTAAACTTCTTACCATGTCCATTAGTTGGTCCTGCATTTTTTTCAGCTCTTCTTGATGAGTCTTGAGAGTTTCTTGCTGGCTCTGCTCAGCTTTCTGTGCTGTCTGCTCCACATTTTTCTGAAGCTGAACTGTCTTTTCATTTGCTTCTGTAAGCTTGAGTTGTATTTGCTCCAACTGCCTAAAAAGACCAAATAAAAGAACATTACTTTCTGCTGACAGCATGACAAACTCAGAGGTAAAAGCCTCTAAGTTATGTTGAAGTCCTAGATTCTGTCCAAATGCTTAAGAAGAGATTTAATTATTTAACATAAATGGAACGTTCTGCTAAATTATACGTACACAGGTGGGAGTGAGCACTTGTTTGTGTGCAGAGAAACAATGCTGCCACTTAACCTGAGCCCAGCCTGGGGTTCTGTAAAAATCAATTGTGCATAGAATAGTTTTTATTTGAAAGAAAATTACATTTCCTCTTGCTGGTCAAAAAAGAGATCCAAGAGTCTCTTCCTTATTCAAATAAATTAAGTTTCTGTGGTATCCAAATAATTATGAAGCACAGTCATGAATCAGTATATCCATAAAATGTTCATTTATTCTGGACACTGAAAAGTGTCTGTCACAGAACTGCAGAAACTTAAAAAAAATGAAAACAAGACTCTTCAAATCACTGTGAGGAGACTATTTTGATGAATTAAGTCTGATAGACTAAATCCACTTGTCGTATCAATGTGACAGCCAGGACTACCCTGCCCAGCTATTTGCAAAAAGAAAATGAGAAGCAGGGAATGCAGGAGAAAAGGATTAACGTGAAAATATTCTGAAGTGATGGAATACCTTTCTTTCAATCGTAGCTCATCATTCATTTTCACAAGCTGGGCAGAGCTGTCTCCTGATGACTTCATGATCTCTGCAATATCATTTTCTAGTTTGGCTTTAGCTTCAGTCAGTTGCTGTTCTCTCTCTTCTCTCTCCTTCAGTTTATTCTCCACCACTGAGCAAGACAAAGGTTAGTAGTCCAGTATGCTTAAGAGAAAGAGGATGCACAGATAAGCTAGAAGACCATAAAGAACTATAAACAAAATTATATTGGTACTACAGACCATCTGAATTATCCTTCTGAAATGAAAAATCATAATTGGTTTGAACTGTGCAACATGAGCTGTAGCAGAATGTTAAGAACACTTCAGAAACAGCAGTAAAGCAACTAGCTAAGAGATCTTTGATTCTGCAGAGAGTCGCTTAGCTTCAGGGCACAGGAAGTGGTGCTATGTATCTCAGACAGAAATGAAGCACTATAATAGCAGAGACATGCACACCTAACCAACAGCACAGCAGGAAGAAACACTGTAAGCACCATGGTGTCACAGTAAAAAAGTCAAGAAATCACAGAATGGTTTGGGTTGGAAGGGACCTTAAGGACCATGTAGGTTCCAACCCACTTCCATGGGCAGGACTGCCAACCACCAGATCAGGCTGCCCACAGCCCCATACAACCTGGCCTTGAGGACCTCCAGGAGTGGGGGCACCCACAGCTTCTCTGGACAACCTTTCTAAATCAGTTTTAAATTGAGATATACAACTAGAAGGATAAAGCAAACCTCCCACCTGTGAGAGATGGGAAGTATCAGACAGTAAGACTAACTGGCAGTCTTTATGCTGCCCTTAAAAAGGATAATACTAATTATGCTTCTCTCTGGTCACTAGGTCTTTGTCCAGTACCTGATCATTATCACAGCATGATTCTGTTGCAATATTAAAGCAGGAATTTAACTACTGATTTGGAATACACTCAGCTGGGAAATCTTTTGCCTTATTGCACTATTTCCTTAATTACAATGGTCACCTTGCTGTGTCTCTATATGCAATGCCACAGAAGGCTTTCTTCTGATGATGCATGCTTTTGTGAAAGCACTGCATACTGTGTAAGATATGGGAAGCTGAGCAGGAGGCACAGGAAAGCACAAAGCTGATGCGTATTTCAAAGCATTCCATTTCATTTCTTCCTTACCAGCCAAATTAGACTTCAGTTGTTCCAGTTCTGAAGACATGAGTGCAAACTGTTCTTCTTTTTGGTTTAGTTTTTTTACTGTTTCTAAGCAAGTAAAATTTTAAAGACAAAAGTTAGTAACTACTCAGATGCAAACAATTCCACCTACTTGCAAGATACACTGCTCTCAAGAAGAGAAACTGCAAGTAACCCTGTCTTTTCCCTAGCTGCTGAAACTGCTGTGTTGTCAAGTTTAAATTTGAAAGAACATGAAAACTTTATTCTGCAGAATAGTTTTCTGCAGCTTTTTGTTTCCATTTATTTAGCAGCAGACATACCTTGCAAATTGCGTTGAGCATTTTCTGCTCCATCCACTGCACTGGTCAACTCTTCTTTCTGAAAAATGGACAAAAACCTAAGGTAAGATTTGATGTTAATAGTACGGTTCAGCCACGGAATTTATGTTAGGTATTCTACGTGTAGAAAACAAACCATATCTATTTATGACAGGAGTGAAAACCGATGTTTTTGAACCACAGCTTAGTGCTAAGATTGTGCCCTTGCCTCGGTTACAAGCAAGTCCTTAAGCTTTCAAATAAGCTCTCCATCAGCTTACATAGCAACAGAACTGCAGACACAGAGCAGTGTAAGAGACATCGTTTCTGGGCTTCTCAATGTAAGAAGTTATCCACGTTATTCAACGGCTGCACAGTGGACATCTGCAGTCCTGAGAACAATCCCATACCAGTGTTTAACAGCTCTACCAGCAGGGAGAGATGCTCAACAGTGGAAAACAAGGGAGGATACTGAAGAAAACAGTAAATGAGACTCTGACATCAACTTCAAATACTAAGGCCATGGAAAGATTCCACGACAGGGGCAGTAAAACTAAAGGAGTCTATCTTTTGTTGTTAACTGTGGTGTAACTTTTCAGGAGAACTGCAACCATCCACAGAATACTTACGAATGAAACTGTGTGAAAACGTCTTCAAAAAGTATTTGCATGATGTTCCTATAGCTAGTATTAATTTATATAACAATTATAGTGCTAACAGGCCACACACTCCTTAATTAATAGTCCAAACTTAAGCCAGATCGAAAGTGACATGCAGCTTAATATTTTACCTGAGATTTCTTAACACATAATTTCTATTTAGACAGAACAGTTGATAAACACAAGTCAAGTGAGGTCTTTTCATTTTGAGATGGGTCCTATCATGAATCAGTGCCTTCTTTTTGTAAGTAAAATAGCCTGGGAACACTTTCCTTGCATTACGTTCTCACCCAACAACCAAAATCCGAAGGAAAAAGCCAAAACTTCTGAGTGTTACTCACCAAAAGTTGAAGTTCCTTTTCCAAAGAATCCTTAACTTGATTTACTGCACTCAAGTTTTTCTCAAGGTCAAGAAGCTTTTGCTCTTTGCCCTGCAGTTCTTTGGCCAGATTACTAGCCTAACAAAGATGGTTAAATGGAGTAAAATAAAATTACAAACATGAATGATAAAAATAGGAAAACCAAAAGTTGAATTTGAAGGAAATAACTATAATATTAAAATCATTGTAAGATGAACAAAATGAAAATTAATAAAAAGAAGAAGAAAAAAATGTGATGTGTTAACTGAGTGAAGCTGATTTCCACTGATGACTGCATCACAGCACTAATTGGATCTTGGATCACATTTGAAATAATTGAAATGTAGTTCTCTTAGAATTACAACAATAGATGGTAGACTTTCTGGAGCACACTGAAACATCTCCCAACAGTTACAGTACCAGTTAAATCGGTGGTTTTGGTTCTTTACTGTTTTAATTTTCTAACAGATAAATTTAGCACCGTATGTTTCAGCTGGCTATTCACACCAATACACACAGGGATGCCTTTTCCAAAAGATTCTGTACCTCCCCCAGGGTAGTGCAGAAATTCAGTGTGAGCTAAAAATATGGTGCCAATAGTCCACAAAAATCAAGTACCTTGGAACCATCTGTGAAGGGTTTAGGAGAGCTACTTCCAGCTGCCTTCCCACTACTCTCATAATTGGATCTCTTGCTTGTCAGGTTATGCATCAACAGGGGGTTTGCCCAAAGACCCAGAATGAAATTAAATCTTAGCACTTTTATTTCTAGCTGCAGGGGCAGAACAACTTTCTAGTGCTGAACAGCACCCCAGCAGCCTTGGAGAGATATTTTGTCCAAAACAACAACAAAAACTCATGGTAAGATCTATCAAGCTGCAGGCTGTGCTTCAAAACTACTACGAAAAGGTCCCTGAGAAAACTGCTGCATACCTTTATCTTACAGAAAAGTTCCTCCAGGATCTTTGTTTTGGTTTTATTAGCGCTCTGTTCCCCCTTCCATCATCATCTTTGATGAGACAAAAGGTAGTGAAGGTACTGCCAGCACAAACTGAGAACACAGAATCTCTCTACAACTCAGAGCAGTCATCAGAGGAAAAAAATCCCCACTGAGCTGCACGTCACTATGTGAACAGTTTAGCACCAAAGATTAACAACTTGTGTATTAAGATGTGGGGATCCTCTATGAAATAAGCCAGAAAACCAAGCTTCCATGACACAAAGCCTTCCAGGGAGGAATGCTTTCCTTTTGCTGAGTGGTGCAGAGCGAGCACTAGTACCCCTCTCCTCTAAACCTCCTCAGATGGTACAAAGATACACGGTTAATAAAAAGTGTTTTGGTTTTGTTTCTGTGATGAGTTTGCTACAGCAGGTTAGAGCAGTACAAATGTAAAAATAAAAGCAAAGTAAAAATAAAAGGATGGATGTCAATACAAACCTTGCTACTTCCATCAACCTTTTCAGTCTCTAAATTCTGTATCTGTTTCTCAGCTGCCTCGAGCTGCTCGCTAAGTTTCTGGATTTCCAATTTACCTTCAGAACTGGCTTTCTGAAGTGCAGCAAGGTCCAAAAGCTTTTCTTCAGAAGCTTTGATCTGTTCTGTAAGACTACCAATAAGTTTGGTTTGTTCACTGCACTTGGCTTGCAGTGCATCTAGCTCCTTTACCTTTATTTCAGCTTCCTGTAATTTGTTTAAAGTGTCTTCCATTTCTACTAGATGCTGATCTTCCACACTTTCCAGTTTGGTCTTCAGGTTTTCCAAGGTTTGCTCTTTCTCCTCTGTGACCGCCAGCAGTTTTGCCTTCAGTGCTTCAATCTCCTTTAAATGATGAGATTTTTCATTTTCCTGCTTCAGTTTTAAATTCGACATTTCATTTTCATAGTCTAATTTAACCTTCTCCATCTGAGATTTTAATTCTGCAAATTCTGCTGTCTGAGCCCCTACACCTCTGCTGAAAGAAACCTTTAGTTCTTCCATTGCTTGCTGGTGGGAGGCAATGGCAGATTCCAGCTTCGATTTCCACAGCTCTATTACATCTGAATTCTCTTTGTTGGCATGATCAAGCTTAGTTTTCAGGGATTCATTTTCTTTTCCCATTCTCTCATTTGAGGCTGACAGTGATCTGATCTCTTTCCGCAGTGCCTCTTCACTGATCTCAAACTTCTCTTTCAGAGAGCTCATCTCCCGCTGATGCTCCTTGCCAGCTGCTGCCATTTTTTCTTGCAAAGAACTTATTTCTTGTAACAATGAAAGAGAAGTATCCACATCATCAATGTGTTTACTAGACTCTAATCTCCCTCGAAGCTCAGCTACTTCCTTCACCCGCAATGCTAGATCTCTTTCTAGTTCCATGATGCGAGATTTTTCTGACACTGTAGCCACCTATGGTTAACAGCATTTTAAGAAAAGAAGAAAGAATTATAAAAGTCATTAAGTTTAATGCACAGAGACACTCAAACCACAGTGAAAAGAAATCACCGAGTGTGGCAAATCAACAGCATCAGCATCCTCTTACGAGTGCTATGGATTATAACACCTCTGAGCTCCACTGCTAACTCTACTGCTATGGAAATGCTGAAGAAACCTCAGGAAAACACTGCTTTTGTATGGAAGGCTGTGAAACAAGACCAACCGTTAATTCGTTTATGTATCAATTATTAATTAAAGAAAGAAAAAGGACACATGCCCATATCTTTGTATTACATGTACATTGTGTTCTCCCTAAAGGTGGAGTTGATTTAAACTCATTTTTCTGAAGCTATGTGCAAATAACAACTTGCTGAAGAGCAGCTCGTTGAGTTGCTTACATACATTATCAACATTTAACAAGATGTTTCTCAGAACCATTTTAAAGCAGCTCCTCTATCTGCTGTAACAATTGCTTCCAAATTCATCCTCAGTCAACTATGAGACTGTCAGAAAAAATACAACTGCCGTTTTAGTACACGGATCCTTTGAAACTCCTTCCATATTCATGCTGTTGTTCTCTTGAAAAAGCTTCCTCACTTTGGGTTTTTCAACAAATGTGGAAGTAATTTTTGGTACGAAAATCATGCAAAACCAGAACGATGGTTTCTAATTAGGAAATCAATGCTTCAACCTTCTTATTATCCCAACATCCTGAAAAAGACACTACTGTCTGCAACTGCTCCTTAAAAGGATTTATTATAAATGATGTTCTTGGGCATTTGTAATCTTCATCCCTACTTGAACTTCAAGAAGACCCATATGTGTGCATGAATATATATATATATGCTTTCAAGAAGGCAATCAATTACACCTATTATGACACATACTCCACTTTCTATCCCTATCCATCCAGTTAATACCCTTCATCTCCCTATTAAATAAAGTGGTTGGAATGGATGAAGAAGCACTGGAAGTATTATCTGAAGGTAGCAGTGGATAAACCACTGTAAAAAGCAATGAGATTGTGATAAATGTGCAGATACTCATGATACAAGAACCAGCAAATGTTCAGCAGCCTATTCTGCTGTGGGCAGAACACAAGAAAAATATATATGACTTTTTCATCCTCTCTATTGACGAAACAATTTATAAAAAAGAAAAAGGTAAAAAAATAAAAAAAAAATCTTGCAGAAAAAAAATGATTCTCAGTAGAGAACTGTAGCATTTCTTTCCAGCTGACACTGTGCTTTCTAAGTTTTAAATACTTGTGATGAATTCTTGTTTTCTTTCTGAGAAAGATAACAATATTTGCAGTTTTACTTCAAACACGAAGAAAAAATGTATTAACTAGAGGAAGTTCACACCTCATCCTGCAGCAAACTCATCAGTCTGAGAAAAAGGCAGAATTAAATTCATTGCTTCATTACATCAAGTGACCATGAGAGATTTACACTGTGAGATATAAAAGAACTGATTCTTGTGATTTATTTCCACTGCACTGCTCTACACTGAAACTGTATCTGCCTCCTCAGCTCTAGCAGCAGATTAACAGGTTTTCTGTAAGCAGACACCTAACAATAGAGGCCCAGTGGTGCCCTGTTAGGCACCTGTTACATCATCTATTACTCTTCACAAAGATGTCCACAGAATGACCCACATTCAAACGTGGCCAAAATTTGCTCACACAGAACAGAGTTCAGTTATTTGCATGGTAAAGCAGCCACGCTCCTCTCAACCCCAGGGACTCCATACCAGCACCAGCACTCCTTGAACTCACTCCTTGCTGATGTGCTGCCAGGAGATTGATCCGTTCTTACAGCACATTTCAGCACTGTATTTCAAATCGAACACACAGCAATAATTAACTCCTTCTGTCTCAACATCCAAAAGTTGAACTTACATATGTCCATTAAAAAAACCCAACACAATAACCACAAAACAGACTTCACACAATTCAAGTTTTAACCACAATATCCAGCACTGATAAACAAAACCTGTATTTGATAGGATATGGATTTTAAAAAGAGTAATTACACGACAGATCCTTTTTCTATAAACTGGTCTCTGTGTATGCTGTTCTCACACACAGTCCCTTAAGTTGCTGTCCCTGCTACCATTTCTTTTTTAATTAAATTCATCAGGGCTCTTTGGTGTGAAAATTTAGCTTTGCAGTCTTAGAAGGAAAAGCCTAACTGCATGCTCTGACAGCATGCTTATTAGAGGAGAGAATATCACTGACCTGGCACTCAATAATCCAAGAACTGCACTATTCACCATTATTGAGTTGATTCTGATCAGAGTATTAGTTGGAATCATGGTCATTTCAGACTTCCTGGATTTGAGATTTCATGAATTATTCGTCAAATATTAAATTGAAAAAGGAAAAAAAAAAAAAAAAAA